>CALYLW010001360.1:0-146961 GCA_944989445.1 Ampullaceana balthica | reverse complement strand
GGGAATAACATCAAGTGCGGTGATAGTGGTTTTCTATATCAAATTGTAGTAATGTGTGTCATTCCCAACGGAACGCGATTAGAAGTGTGCTATCCTAGGAGGATAGTTTGGATACGTGGAATGTAGTTGTAGGTGAACGGGTGGTGATGTGTGTACTGAGAGACGAAGTCAATAAAACCGAACGCTCTAGGGGGGAAGGGTGTCACACATGTTTTGTGACGATGGCGGTCGGACGAGGGTGGGTGAGGCGGTTTGGGAGGAGATAGGTGAGGTACCGGGGGGCACATCAAAAGGGGAACTTATTAAATAAAAACTTCCACTGTTAGAGTTGGGTGGTCGTCTTAGCAATGAGTAGTTAATAACTTTGTTGTTGGTTGATAGTTTTTTAATAATCCAGCAGTGCTGCTCGCAGGAAGTGCCGGTGTGTCCGGGTGGCAGGCGAGACCCGATGGTTGATGTGGATAGGGTAGCAGGAGGTATGGGAATACTTTTCGAGTATGCGCGAGTATAAGTCCGGTGTTTGGGGGGAGTGGAGTATCGCACATGACAAACGTATGAAATTGGTAGGAACCCTCTGTGTCGTTTGATGTTGACATCGCAAGCATAGAGTGTAGGATGTAGCGCGCCGCAGCTCCGTTTGGTTCGTCAGTCGGGGGGGAGGGGGGGTGGGGGGGGGGGGGGGGGGGGGGGGGGGGGGGGGGGGGGGGGGGGGTGAGGGGGCGTGGGGGGTTGGTGTTGGGGGGGGGGGGGGGGCGGGGGTGGAGGGGGGGGGGGGTTGGGGGGGGGGGGGGGGGGGGGGGGGGGGGGGAGGGGGGGGGGGGGGGAGGGGGGGGGGGGGGGGGGGGGGGGGGGGGGGGGGGGGAGGGTGCCAAATTTTTCAGGGTCGTACGTGGAGGGTAACAGACCACTAGCTGCGCGCGCTCCTCGGTAGCTCACCGGAAGGGCTTCTCGGTTGTACTGCAAATTAGAGGAAGGGTTGGGGTGTAAATATATAATTGTTGAAGATTAATATTTTGTTTGTTAATGATAAACATGCGGAGAGCTTTATTTATTAACCTGTGTCGTTCGTGGCCTTGTTCTGGCCGCAATTTTTTTTGGTTTTATTTGGGTTCAAAATTTTTTGCCACGTACAATTAAAAAACCACTGTCAGTATGGCCCTTAAGGGGCGAGCCTTCATAATTATTTTAAAATATAAAAAAAAAAAAAAAAAAATTAAAAAAAACACCGCCTTATTTTATAAAAAAAAATTAAAACAGGTCGTTAGAATCTTGGAAATGACAAAATACAAAAAATTTAGTCTATTGTTGCTAATGAATATAAGCCGTATGGTCGGGCAGTAAAAGGGGGGGTGGTGAGCTGCAGAGCGTGTGTTGCGCGGTGGCAGCTAGCCGGGCGTTTGGGTTGACCGTTGTAAGAACAATAACTTACCCAACCCCCCAGATCCCCCCGCTTACCCATCGAAACCAGGGTCCATAACAACCACAAATTCACCCGTGGCCGAGTTTCACACCATAACCCCACCAACATCAAAACCCTGTGGTAACACGCAAGGGGAGATCTCACAACTTCAGTCATAAAATGTTGGGCAATGCGTATTAAAGTTGAACATAATCAAATACGTCAAAACGCACCATAGCAGACACTTAGTGGGCCGGCCCTTAAAGTATAACTCTCCTATTTTTGAATATTTGTTTGACCCCCTTTCCCCCCCCCCGCCCCCCCCCCTCCCCCCCCTCCTTCTATCCTTACACCCATCACACTACACGCACACCATCGGCCACTAACCTGTCCACAAAACCGTCACAAAGCTGGGGGGGGACCCCCCCCCCCCCCTAAGTACGGTGGGTCACACTTGGTTTCGGAAAACAGGTGGGTAAGGAACACCTAAGTAAAATATTGTAGTTAAGAAATTAAATTACACTTCAAGGTCACCATTTAAACTGGATTAATATAGAAACGTTCCAAGGTACATAGAGCGGATGTTCCAGATTCAAAATGTTGAAAGCCGGACCGAGCTGACGGTGTCCGGAGTGTAGGAAGTGAAATCCCCGGCTGGCGCAAAAAAATGCAGATTTCGGAAAAAGGGCCGGAGTCCCCCCTGATTGCCGATGCCAGTATGATTATTTATATTAATTAGAATCTTCCGGGCCAGCCGGTGTATTAAAGTGAAACCTGCCGAGCGAAGCCAGAGCCGGAGTGTTTTTTTAAATAGGCCGGTGCCGGATTTTCCGGAGCTCGGACTAAAATCCCGTAACAAACCCCGCACGTAAAAGAAATATCATATTAGTAAAATGACTGTAATATTAGAAAAGAGAGTTAATTGGCAACAGTTGGCACAGTTATACAATGACATAGGAAGTCCCGTACAAACACCCCCACGTAAAAGAACTATCATATTTATTAAAAATGACTTGAATAGTAGAAGAGTTAATTGGCCACAGGTGTCACAGTAGTCAAGAAATAGTGAACGCAAATCTAATCAAATTGTGAAAAGAAAAATGCAAAACATTTAACACTTGGACAATGGGATGTTGTGTTGTGTTGAGCCTGCTCGTACATGAGGGCATCCACCGATCATCGTCCGTCTGCGATTCCTCCAAGGGATTAGGCCACCTACGAGAGACCTCCAGGCAGCTCTATCTCCATGGGCCCAGACATTTCTCACCAGATCTTCCATTCATGGCATGCTCTATGATGTCTGCCTCAGTCTCGGCGCCAAGTGGGCTCCTGTGGACGCCTCCTGGTTCCGCTTACACCCGAGTCCATTCTGGTGAGGCTGACGTGTGCTGAGAGACAGGTTGCCTTAGTAGCGGGTATGACTAATCCACTCCTCACCGCTTCTGATGAGCTCTTTGCCTCAATGGCTATCTGCACTGTATGTCGGCGTGCCACAGTTACCGGTTGCTGATTTGGTCGGCCAGTGAAGTCGTGAGAATGCTCTATAGACAATTCGTGATGATGGACTGGATTCTGGTCAAGGTTACGGCCGTGTTACTCCATGGCGCGGCTCCATATAGCACGCACAGGTTTCACCATAGCGTTAAATAATCCTTACGTTTAACTTGCTGCCTATAGTGGTTGGATGACACATCATTTGTTGAAGTTGCTGACAGGCTGATCTCTGGCGGGTCGAATCCTGTCATGGGTGACGTCGCAGCTGTAACACACCTTGCGTATCTACTACCACGTCTGCCTAAGGTCAACAAAACTGTCCACACTCCTCAAGGCATTCTCCACTCAAGCCATAATGGGTGATGTCTATGACGTGGCATTAATACACTATGAGGTACTTTTGACGCTCCCGTGTGTATGTTGAGACCCATGTCGAGCAGAAGTGGCTGCAGACAATGTGTGGTTTTCTCCTGACACTGCTGTTGGTGTAGAGCATGAAGTGGCAAGAGCATCAGCAAAGTCAGTAGATCTATCCATGTTGATCCCCACAATAGCTCCATTGGAGGCCATGCACGGTGTGTCGGCTGATGCTAGATGTTTTCAACATCACCCAGTCAAGTGCTAACAGGAAGAGGTGAATGGTGACAGCATTGCAACTGGTCCCGCACTCTCAGTCTCTCACCTGGAACGAGCATGGTGATCACCTGCTGGGCCATGGGAGAATCGCGCATGTTTATCCCCTGTGTCGCACAGGTTTCTGAAGTATATCCGTAATCTTCTGTGGCAACCCCGTAATGCCTTAGTAATCTCCACAAGGTTGGCCTGTCTACACTAAACTGTCGAAGCGTTTGTCTGACGCAACAAGGGTTGAACATAGTACGGTGAGGTGGTCCACGCGATGACGGCTCTTAGAATGATCGCGCAGTGTCGCTATCCTGGTCCGGCAGGATTTGGTGGTGCGATAAGCCAGCTTGTTCGGCCCGCAACCAAGAGGGCGTACACGTGTTTTTTGGTCATGCCTGTAAGTAAGTTACACGGTTGAAGACCTTTCCGGGGATGTACAGCTGGGTCGATCCCTCTGGAGTACGAAGCAGAGCTTAAGTCTCCCTGTCTTTGTGGGATCGGGATGAAGGGAGCCCTCTTTTTCCCACACAGAAAGAACTTCATCCTCGTGCCCATAGCTTTCATCAAACAGAGGGTGCAGCTTGTCCACTACGGTTTGCTCTAGAGTCCGCCTTAGTGCCTCGCGCTGGAGGTCCAAATCGGGCCCTCAGCCTTTCCCATTTCGGAGTTGTTTAAAATGGGCCCTGCCAATCTCTTCTTTGTGGACTATTACTGGTCAATTAGTTGGTCAGCTAGCGGCGGGTTGAATATCTGGTGGATTCCTTGGTGCAAGGCCCTGTTTAGGACTCTTCAAAGGGCGCCTTCCATCTCCCTCTCTTGTGGCTCCCTCAACTTGGTATGTTGTTATTCCCCCTTTTGTCCTTTACTGGTCGCTGGTCGAACCTTGCTAAATTTCCCCCTGTCCAGCGCCCCTAAAAGGTATCATACAGTTCCCTCATATACGTTCCCCTGGGGAGCTGCATCTCTCTTCTTTAGCAAGGTTTATCAACAAATTCCGTCGTGGCTTGGTCCCTCTTGATGCTTTTACTTAACGTCCTGATTTGCCTCTTCTGCATACTCCTTGCTGGGCCTTGTTTTTTCTGTGCGTGGCAGCGGGTGCGGGCGTTATTCACTTCTTGCTCTAAATACCCATTCACAAAGCTCTGCGTTCGTTCTTTTCATTTCTTCTTCTATTTACACGCTACGCGTCCTGCTGACATCCATTCTTTGTGTGCCTGTTTCCGGTGTCCTACACTTCTTGGCAGGTTGGACTGTTCATTTTGTCTGTCATCGTGGCCAGGTCCCGTCGGTGTGTGCGCCGGTCTTCCAGGATTTCGTGGTAGGGACTTGGAACGGTTAATTAAAGTGTATTGAGGTGAGATTTTGATGTCTGCCTTGGGTGGGGAGGGCTGGGGTCCTTCAGGAGGAGGAGCGGATCGTATATATCTCCGAGAGTAGACCAGGAGGCGGGGGGCTCGGTATATCTCGTGCTGCGTTGAGGGTTGTTAAGGTCATCCGGCCACAAGAAAAGAGCCTGAACTGAGGCAAAACATCAGTTACTCCCCTCTGAAAACACGGTACGGCGTAGGAGAGATTCGCCTGAATTTTTTAAAATACAAATCATGGTCTATTTGGTCTCAATCGTTCTCATGTCCGGGGAGACCCATGTAGCGGGTGTAGTCCTCTTGTGCTGGAAAATACTCCCCCCGATGACCAGGGCGTGCTGCGGCACTAATGTCAGCAAACCGCCTCACCAGTGGCGTGCAGTACCATCGGTCCTAGCCCTTGGCGGTCCCAATGACCCTTCGTACCCTGTGTTGCTATTATATGGCCGATCTTGGCATTAACCAAAGTGCGCCCCATGAGGACGACGATGTTCCTTCCGTGGGTACCCTGACTAGGGTCCAGGATAGCTCTAATTGTAGTATTCTTCTTTGTCTCCGTAATTAAATCACTTTCAAGGAGTTGGGGCTACATTGTATAAACACGGGTATGCGACGGTTCATTTGTTCGAAAGGTCGCTAAAAAGAATTCCGAGGTCCATGGGGACCCCTCCCACAAATGGAGTGCTCCGGGTGCTGCCCGTAGATGGATAGCATCATAAGCATCAACACCCAAAACAGGGTATGTGGGGCAACATCGGTCTTCTTCCCCTTCCCTTCTCTTTCCCCTTCCTTGTTTCTTCGTGTCCCGAAAAATAACAACAACTACCATCTTCTCTCCTAGAGGGAATTCTCTGTCTCTGTCCCCCTTCTCCAGTCCATCTTGCTTTCACAGTCATAGTATATTCCGAGAAAGGTGAGCGTTGAGTTCCTCACTCACGCGCTATTTGGCAGACCTTACCCATGCCTCAGTAACATTGGTGCGGACATGCCACTCCAATGCGACGGTGTAAAGTCCTGTAGAAATGATGGGGGCGGCCGAATACTTCCTGGGTTTTGGCTTTCACGAGAGTGCGTCATATTTTCCGCCTCAAGAATCACATCCATCGCCCCAGGACTGAAATGTGCTGTTGTTCCTCTGTGTTCGAGCGTGGGGTGTGTAACTATGGATTGTTTGCTACAAGGCTGGGTGTTCGACTGGCGCACAACCACCACGTGGGGGGGTGTGCCCCCGGCACACTCACTAGCAGCAATGGGTTACTGCCCTGTTTGGTCGGCCGTTAGGGCCCCTACCGGGTTGTGTGGATTCCCCTCCAACTCCGACAAAGGGAGTAGGCTGATGGTTGGTCCACGGACCCCCGGGTATTTTATTTCCCCGTGGTACCACTATCCCTAATCGGGGGGGGGCTTTTTTCTTTTTCCCTATCAGCCGGCTGGGGGGGATGCCTCGATTAGAAAGATCATGCATAAAGCAACACAAAAATCTCCGAGCGCCGCATTCTCCCCCCACGAGAACAAGTTGTATAATACACATAATTTCTCCCTTGCTAACTTTTCAGTTACGAATGAGTGAGTTAAGTGTTTTAGATAATCGTCTCCGATTAGGGCAAAGCTAGTGACACAGGATAACAGAAGGAGATTTGCAGCGAAAACCTAAACACTAAACTACTTGGGGACCATCACCCCCAGAGATTAAATATATTTACACAAAAACACAAAAAACAAGTTTTGTGATTGACTTGAAAATAAATATAAAGGACTAGAGTGACAAATTATGTGTCCAACTCTTGTGGGCGATATGGTAAGCGTGTATTTGCGGTCCTAGGAAGTTATGTGTCAGTCAAAAATATTCACGTGGACATTATCGTTACAACGTGAAATGAAGGATTTTCATACCAGAGTTACGAACGACTGAACATCATTGTTTTCACCATACAGCGTGTCCTCGGAAGGAGAATTGCAGACAGATCACCGTCCTCATCTAGGGGCCCAGCCATCATACAGCCTCTGGTAGGGGCATAGTTTGCCCCGTCGGGCCAAGAACTGCCATAGTATATCTCTGTGCCTTCCCCTAGAAGTGATTTCTTCAAAGGAACGGGGAATGTTTGTTTTAAATATTGTTTGTTGTGAAAGTGTTTTTTATATCGCATTTCTGAAGGCGTACGATAGTAGATTTTGGATCCGGAGAATAAAGTTTGGTTGGGGTGGGGGGGCCACATAATCAGGGCCTGCTCTCTACCTCTCGCTTCCTGAAGACCCGGCCTCTGGGGTGTTCCTGGTATGGGGTGGATGTTTCTTCTTCATAATTGGTGGGTGTGGAGGCTAAATAGAAGGGAACTACCGCTACTTGGCATATATGTAGAGCAAATATAGCTGGGAAGTACAGGATGGTATGTACGTGAAAACTCCTGGGGATCCGGCATGAAATGTCTAGCAAATTTGAGAGATTCTGTGCTACAATGCAAGGAAGGACAATTTAAATGGAGAAAAATCTGCATCGATGCTTGTCTGAAGCGTTGAGGTCCATCCATATCAACAAAAACTATCTTGGGTGATATTTGGGGAGTGGTGGCGCAGGGGAAGGGCCAAATGCCGTGCGTGAAGGTAAACGAGTTGGAAGGGAATATACAATATAAGAATGAGCGTCCCCCTCCCGAACCGTACTTGCCGCTGCACCGGATCCTGGCAGGCGTTCCAACGGGCGGGCGCGTGGCTTGGTGGGGTGTCGCAAAAAAAGCACAAAAACTACCACAAAAGAAACAAGAACAGCAAGATACAAAAGTCAGCAGCACAACAGACCGCATAAGACAACAAAAAAAAAGGCAACAAGCCAGCGCATAAAAAAACAGGCAACAACTGTGGCACAAAAATCTAGGTGCCTGTGGATTGAATTGTATAAAATAATGGGAGTGATACAGGGTAAGAGAGTAATTGAGTGTTTGGGAGAAGCGCTAAGAAAAAGTAAGGGGCGGGGGGGTGGTGAACATCCGAATGATGGGCATAAAAAAGCCCATACCAAACAGTCCTGAGCCGGCCGGATATTGGGATATAATAAAGTCATACCGAGAAAACGCTCCGCCTGCTGCTGTCCAATGCTAAGATTGGAGTGAAGAACATAATACCTATTTCTAAAGAGATAGGCACAGTTTGCTAACAACAAAATATGTGCTTGTTGGTTGGGACATAAGAAGAATGACAGAATTCTGGAATCTTAAAGTTTTTTGTTCAAAAAATAAATAAAAATAAAAAAAAAAAATAAATTTGAAATATATTAAGTATTTTGGATAAAGCTATGGTGTTGTAAAAGAATATGTAAAACAAAGTCTCACGAACGATAAAAATATTAATATATAATAAAAAAAAAAAAAAAATAAAAAAAAAAATAAAAAAAAAAATATAAAAAAAAAAAAAAAAAAAATAAAAAAAAAAATAAAATAAAAAAAAAAAATAAAAAAAAAAAAAGTAGTAACAAAAAGAAAAAAATAAATATAAATATAAAAAAAAAAAAAAAAAATAAAAAAAAAAAAAATAAAAAAATGTGTGAAACTCAAGCACTAACTAATCATGGCACCCCCTTCACGGCCCCGCCTCCCCTCCCGCACCCACCCCCCCCACCCCAACCACCGCGCCCGCCCCCCCCTACCCACCGCCTCACCCCCTACACCGATCCCCACGACCCACCACCCTCCCCGCCACATCCCTACCCACCCCTTGGACCCCTTCTCCCACCCTCCGGCCTCAACGCGGCCCCCTAACCTTCCCCCCCACCCCACCCCCCCCACTCCTCCCATGTGTGAAACCCCCACGCCTACACACACAACCGACAACCGCCGTCGGTGAGCCTCCCCCCATGGTCTACAAAGTGGCTCTACATAACTTGCTGTGGACCCCCCCGCCCTATCGCCCCCTCCCCGGCAGCGTACCTACTTCTGTGATTGTACTTGGGACGGGGTGAAAAGATGTGGAGGGCGAGCGGGCAGCCCACCCCATAGGGACACGATAAAGAGTAAAATAATTAATAAGGTAAAAAAAAAAAGGAGATTGTAAAAAAAAAAAAAAAAAAATAATAACTCAACGTTTGTTAAAGTGTTTAAGTATGTGTTGGTGTTATAAGTGGACAAGGAACGAAAAAAGAAGAAAATAAAATTTTAAATAAAATAATAACTGAATAAGTGCACATGGGGCTCAAGTACTATGTAAAGGTGTAGGAGGAATAAATATAAAAAAAACTTACGAATCTAAAAATAAATTAGATATAACATAAAATTTGTAAGAAAAAAATTTTCCTGATCCCGTTATTTAAATGAAAATTTATTGTCATCATAATTAATAGGGAAAAAAGTAGAGATGGTATTGGGTGGGTGGGCGTGGGGGTGTTGTTGATTTTTATATTCTGTTGTGGTATTACCCTTGTTTATGTAAAAAAAGTTAAAAAAATAAAAAAGTGATAAGAATGTAATTATTGAAAAGCGGGTAACCTGTAATCCTAAACTCGGGCCTGCCAAATACGTGGGGGTGAGGGTTTTTTAGGCCCTATAGGAATAGGATATGTACGCGTCTGGATATGGAATTAGTAAAAAAAATTATAATGCCGATAAACTGAGCAAAAAGAAATTTTGTTGTGTGTGATGTGGGGGGGGGTTGGGGGTGGGGGGGTGGGGGGGGGGGGGGTGGGGGGTTGTGGGGGGGTGTGGGGTGGGTGGGGTGGGGGGGGGGGGGGTTGGGGGGGGGGGGTTGGGGGGGGGGGGGGGGGGGGTGTGGAGGGGGGGGGGGGGGGGGGGGGGGGGGGGGGGTGGGGGGGGGGGGGGGGGGGTGCGCCGCTCCCATATAGCCGAAAAAATGGGGGGCGATGCGGGACGGTGCATGGAGGAGGGGGGCAAAGATAGTTGATGCAAATTCAATAAATTAGGGAAAGGAAGAGCACTGACTTGAAATAGGGGGTATAATGTTTGTTTTTATTATATGGTTGGTGGTTATGTATATATGACTTAAAAAAACCAGTGGGGGGGGGGGGGGGTTTGGGGGGGGGTGGGGGGGGGGGGGGGGGGGGGGGGGGGGGGGGGGGGGGGGGGAGTGCTTGGGGGGGGGGGGGGGGGGGGGGGGGTGGGGGGGGGGGGGGGGGGGGGGGGGGGGGGGGGGGGGGGGGGGGGGGGGGGGGGGGGTGGGGGGGGGGGGGGGGGGGGGGGGGGGGGGGGGGGGGGGGGGGGGGGGGGGGGGGGGGGGGGGGGGGGGGGGGGGGGGTGGGGGGTGGGGGGGGTGTGGGGGGGGGGGTGGGTGGTTTTGGGGGGGGGGGGGGGTGGGGGGGGGGGTGGGGGGGGGGGTGGGGTGGGGGGGTGTATAGGGTGGGGGTGTAGGTGGGGTATGGTTATTGGGTTATTAGGGGAGGAGGGGGAGATGGGGGGATAGGGCTGGTTGGGTAACAGAGACTGTAGGGCTTGGTTTGTGGATATCTAATAACTGGGACAGGTTGTGGTAAAAGGTATACAGATTATAATTTAACAGTGTTTAGTCAAGGACGGTAATTTAATTATGACTAAAAACTTCTAAAATAAATCAGTAACCTTTAACCAAACGCCCCTGGCCATGATAAATGAGCCCATTTAAAATTATTCAAGTATTCATTAACTTTATTGAATGCATCAAATTCTTGACATCGCAATTCGAGAGGAGCACAAAACAACTTTTCTTCTTTGCTCAGTTTTTAAGGCATTAATTTTAACTATCAAGTACTTTCATTTAATATGACTAAAAACGTTGGACAGGTGTTTGGTATAAAGGTTACAGATTATAATTTAGAAGTTTTTAGTCATAATAAATTAAAGTACTTGAACTTATAAGTTTTAAATTATTTTCTTCTTTTTAGTCCACTTATAAAAACGTGGTTTTTTAAAATCCTTTTTTACCTTTATTTATTTTACTCTTTTTAGTCTAGGGGCCGTCCATAAAGTACGTCACGCTCCGAGGGGGGAGGGGGTCTAAGAAAGTGTGACACTTTGTGACAGGGGGGAGGGGGGTCAGGCCATGTGTGATGTCACACATTTATTTTTGTAATATTTTTTTTTCTAATTTATTTATATTTTGTTAGTAGAATTTAAATAGCTTTAAAAATAATTTTCAAATTTTTTTTTGAAAAATAAGAATTATTTCATTATTTTATGTCAAAAAAGCATGAAATGAATATCTCTTGAATGTGTTCTTCATAAATCTAGAATTGGATGCAGCAGGACTTATATTACAAATATAAGGATCAGGTATGGTTTGACAATCATGTTCAAACCAGCCAATACTTCACTCAAATTTTTAAATATCAGGACATGAAATGTTGCGACAAAGCACGAAGCTCATATTTCAACGTTTTACCTTCAAGATTCTTCCCCTCCTCCAATCCCAATCAACCAAATAGTTGATGGACTCAAAGCTTCAGAAAGATGCAGATTCTCATAAATGTCCTTCCTTGATTGTAGCACAAACTCTCAAATTTGATGACATTATGCCAAGATCAACAGGAGTTTTCAAAGTACAACCATATGATTACCAGCTTATTTGATCTACTTTGCAAAGTAGGTCACTTATATTTAGCCTCACAAACAATTTTGAAGAAACATACAGGACAACACAGAGCTCGGGCTCAGGAGAATGTGCCCACCCAAACTGTTCCAGAATCAACTCAGATAAAAAGCATCCGTCCTTTGAGAATCACTTCTAGAAGGCAAAGATAACCTATGGCAGTTATTGCCAGAAGGGAAAATGCACATACAGAGGCTGTTGAGTGGCTAGATGAGGACGAGTTGATCTGTCTGCAATTATCCTTCCAGGACACGATGATGGTGAAAAAATGATGTCAGTCGTAACTATGGATGAAAACTTCATTTCACCGTTGTAAGATAATGTCCAGTGAATATTTTTGAATGAAACATAATTCATAGGACCATAATAAACAGATACAATATCGCACAAGAGTTGGTCACATAATTTGTCAATCTAGTCTTTTTTTTAAAGTCAAATTGTTTTGTTTTCTTTGTATTATTTAATCTCTGGGTGAGGTCAAGTTTCGCTAATCTACTTCTTATCCTGTGTCAATAGATTGCATAATCGGAAGATTATCTAAAACTTAACCTCACTCATTGTAAATGAAAAGTTAGCAGAGAAATTATGTGTATTATACAATTGTCTCGTGGGAGATGCTGATCTTCTATCGAGCGCCTCCCCAGCCGGCGGATAGGGGAAAGCCCACCAGATATGGAGGGTACCGGGGAAATAAAATACCCGGGGTGGACCAAAATCAGCCCTACTACCTTGTAGGAAGTGGAGGGATCCACAAAGGCTAGGGACCTAACCCGAACAAAGGCAGCTACCCATTGAGCTGTGAGGGGCAACCCCCCAAGTGGTTGTGCGCAAGGCGAACAACCCTGCCATGTAAAAAAATCATAGTTACAAAAACACCGAAAAGAGTAACAAAAGACATTTCAGTCCTGGGAGAGGATGGATTCCTTGAGGAGGAAAATATGACGCCTAATAGTGAAAGCCAAAACCTGGAAGCTATTAGGCCGACAACCATCATTTCTACCAGGACTACCACCGTCATTGGAGCTTGGAATGTCCGCACCATGTACGAGGCTGGTAAGGCTGCACAAATAGCCGCTGAGATGAGGAACTATAAGCTCACCATTCTCGGAATTAGTGAAGCAAGATGGACTGGATGGGGACAGAAGAGATTAATCTCAGGAGAGATGGTGTTATTTTCGGGACACGAAGAAGACGATGCCCCACATACCCTGGGTGTTGCTATGATGCTATCAAAGGGAGCACAAGGAGCACTCATTTGATGGGAGGCCCATGGACCTAGAATTCTTTTAGCGACCTTTCGAACAAAGAAACGTAGCATCAACCTAGATGTTATACAATGCTACGCACCAACTAATGAAAGTGATTAAGGAGACAAAGAAGAATTCTACAATAGAGTAATGACCATAGTCCAGGGTCACCCACGGAGGAACATCGTCGTCCTCATGGGAGACTTTAATGCCAAGATCGGCAATAGCAACACAGGGTACGAAGAGGTTATGGGACAGCAAGGGATAGGCGAGATGAACGACAATGGTGAGAGGTTTGCTGACATATGTGCCGCAGCAGACCTGGTCATAGGGGGGAGTATTTTCCAGCACAAGAGGATTCACAAAGCTACATGGGTCTCACCGGACATGAGAACGATGAACCAAATAGACCATGTATGTATTTCTAAAAAATTCAGGCGATCTCTCCAAGACGTACGTGTTAAGAGGGGAGCTGATGTTGCCTCAGATCACCATCTTCTTGTGGCCAGGATGAAATTAAAACTAAAGAGACATTATACCGAGCAAACAGCATACAGGACTCGGTATAATACCTCCCTCCTGAAGGACCAAGCCAAAAAGGAAGAATTCAAAATCTCACTATTCAATAAGTTCCAAGTCCTACAAGAAATACTGGAAGACGAAACCACCGAAGGGAAATGGCAAAGCATGAAAGAAACAGTACAGTCAACATGCCAAGAAGTGCTAGGAAACAGGAAACAGGCACACAAAGAATGGATGACAGCAGGTACGCTGAGTAAAATAGAAGAAAGGAAAAGAAAGAAAGCAGAAGTGAATAACAGCCGCACCCGAGCACAGAAAAACAAGGCCCAGAAGGAGTATGCAGATGCAAATAAGGAAGTTAAGAAAAGCATCAAGAGGGACAAGAAGGAATTTGTTGATAAACTTGCTAAAGAAGCAGAGGATGCAGCTCACCAGGGGAACATGAGGGAACTGTTTGATACCATTAAGGCGCTGTCAGGGAAATTTAGCAAGGTAGAGAGACCAGTAAAGGACAAAATGGGAAACACCATACCAAGTGAGGAGCAACAGAGAGGGAGATGGAAGGAGCACTTTGAAGAGCTCCTAAACAGGCCTGAACCAAGGAATCCACCAGATATTCAACCAGCCGATAATGACCTACTAATTGACTGTAATAGTCCCACCAAAGAAGAGATTAGCAGGGCCATTAAACAACTCAGAAATGGAAAGGCTGCGGGACCCGATGGCATCCCAGCAGAGGCACTGAAGGCGGACTTGGAAACCAGTGTGGAAATGCTGCACCCTCTGTTTATGAAGATATGGGAAGAGGAGCAAGTTCCTTCCGATTGGAAAGAGGGATACCTTATCAAGATCCCAAAGAAGGGAGACTTAAGCTCCTGCTCGAACTACAGAGGGATCACCCTGCTGTCCATCCCAGGAAAGGTTTTCAACCGTGTACTACTTAACAGGATGAAAAACGCTGTAGACCCTCTGTTGCGGGACGAACAAGCTGGCTTTCGCACCAACAGATCCTGCACGGACCAGATAGCGACACTGCGCATCATTCTAGAGCAGTCACTAGAGTGGAACTCACCGCTCTATGTCAACTTTGTTGACTATGAAAAAGCCTTCGACAGTGTTGACAGGCAAACCCTTGTGGAGATTGCTAAGGCATTACGGGGTGCCACAGAAGATTACGGATATAATCAGAAACATGTACGAAGGGATAAACTGCCGAGTTATCCATGGCCAGCAGGTGACAGATGCGTTCCAGGTGAAGACTGGTGTGAGACAAGGTTGCTTGCTGTCACCATTCCTCTTCCTGTTAGCCATTGACTGGGTGATGAAAACATCTACACAGCAGAAAAGGAATGGCATCCAATGGACCTTGTGGGATCAACTGGATGATCTTGACTTTGCTGATGATCTTGCCCTTCTTGCACATACCCAACAACAGATGCAGGAGAAAACAAACATTGTCGCAGCCACTTCTGCTAGCATGGGTCTCAACATTCACAAAGGGAAGAGTAAAATCCTCAAGGTTAATGCCACCAGTACATCACCCATTATGCTTGAAGGAGAAGCCCTTGAGGAGGTGGACAGTTTTGTTTACCTTGGCAGCGTGGTAGATAAGCAAGGTGGTACAGATGCGGACGTCAAAATAAGGATCGGAAAAGCAAGAGCAGCCTTCCAGCAACTCAAAGAAATGTTTGGGTCTCTAACAACTTAGGCAGCAAGTTAAAAGTAAGGATTTTTAACGCTATGGTAAAACCTGTGCTGCTATATGGAGCCGAGACATGGAGAACAACGGCCGTAAACTTGACCAGAATCCAGTCCTTCATCAACAACTGTTTAAGAAGGATTCTCAGAATTCACTGGCCAGACAAAATCAGCAACCAGGAACTGTGGCAGCGGACAAAACAGAAGCCCATTGAGGAAGAGATTCTCCAGAAGCGGTGGAGGTGGATTGGTCATACACTAAGGAAACCTGCTCCTAACACAACAAAGCAAGCCCTGAAATGGAACCCACAGGGTAAGCGGAAAAGAGGCCGTCCAAGAAACACTTGGCGCCGAGAATTGGAGGCAGACATCAAGAGAATTGGCCATGAATGGAAGATCCTGGAGAAGCTGGCCCAGGATAGAGATGCCTGGAGGTCTCTCGTAGGTGGCCTATGCCCTTGGAGGAATCGCAGACGCCGACGATGATCGGTGGATGCCCCTCATGGACGAGAAGGCTCAACAACAAACAACATACAATTGTCAAGTGTAATTTTTGCAATTTTTCTTTTCAAATTTGATCTAGATTGAGTTACTATTTCATTGAATAACTGTGACAACTGTTGCCAATTAACTATTCTACTATTAAAGTCATTTTAATAATATGATAGTTCTTTTAAGTGGGGGTGTACGGGATTACTATTTCATTGAATAACTGTGACAACTGTTGCCAATTAACTATTCTACTATTAAAGTCATTTTAATAATATGATAGTTCTTTTAAGTGGGGGTGTACGGGATTTTAGCTCCAGCTCCGGAAAATCCGGAATCCGGCTATTTAAAAAAAATCCGGCTCTGGCTTCGACTCCGGCAGGTTTCACTTTATAAATCCGGCTGGCCGGTAGATTCCTAATTTATATATATAATCATAATGGCTCCGGCAAATCAGGAATCCGGCCATTTTAAGAAATCTGATTTTTGCGCCAGCCGGATTTCACTTCATAAATCCGGACAAATTCAGCTCCGGCCGGATTTCAAAATTTTGAATCTGGTACATCGCTACTTGTAATTGGAAAGTTTATATTTTAATACAGTTTAATGGTGAAGTGTAATTTAATTATTAAATAAAATATTTTAATTAGGTGTTAATTAAAAAATGTTTTCGAAAGTGTGACGTACTTTAGTCCAGAGATTTGTGACAGTTTGTGACAGGGGAGGAGGGGGGGGGGTCAAAAATATTCAAAAATAGCGTGACGTACTTTATGGACGGCCCACTAAGTGTATGCTATGGTGAGTTTTGAAGTATTGATTATGTTCAACTTTAATACGCATTGCCCAACATTTTACTGACTGAAGTTGAGAGATCTCCCCTTGATGTTAAACAGGGTTGATGTGGTCGGGGCTGGTGTGAACTCGGCACGTGAATGTAAACGTAAACAATAGCAGACTGATAACACCGATGCTTATATAGAGATAAACTAAACAATTTAATGACAGTACATTCGATTTATCTGAAATTTTGATAAATTGCATTGTCATCCAAGATCTATCCGTGGTAAAATTTTGAGCTCTCTAGGGCCATCTGAAGTGGTTTAATTTTACGTTGGCAAATTTGAAAAATTGCGGACAGACAGACACGAAAGCAAGTTAATAAAAACGTGGTAATAAAAAAATAATATTAATATTAAATTTTTTTAAAAACTACAATTACTATATTTTGAAGTAAACCGGAGAGCAGCTAGGGGGCTGTCCATAAAGTACGTCACGCTATTTTTGACCATAACTCACCCCGGCCATAAACTGTCACAGATCTCGGACCACCTCCCCCTAAAGTACGTCAGTTTCGAAAATTTAAAAATTAAAAATAATTAAAATTTAATATAAAACACCGTGACGTCACACATGGCCGGACCACCCCCCTGTCAGAAACTGTCACACTTTCTTACCCCCTCGCTCAGGAATGTGACGCACTTTATGGATGGCCCCTAGAGGAAATAATGTTACTTTTGATTTACTTTTCTCATTTGAATAGCCAGCAGTAAATAATGAAATACAGATATAAAGCTCAAACTCAAACGTCTCATGTTAAAATTACAAGCCAGCCACGATGAGCTGGTAGCGAGGTACAATGTCGATGCGCAATGTAAAATCATGCTAATTAATAGACGCAAAAATAAAGTTTTTGACTATATAAATCCCTTATATATGAGACATAACTAAAAGTAGTGATTATGTTTAAACGCGACATTTACAGACTGAAACAGAATTATCTCCCCTGGTTTTAAAACCGGCGTCAACGCGTGAGCTGAACTGGAACGTGAAATAATTATAAACAAACTAGCGTATCAATAAAACAAACCCGTAAAAACAAAGTTTTTGACTATAAATCCCTTATATATGAGACATAACTAACAGTATTGATTATTTTCAAACATTTACAGACTGACACCGAGTGATGTCCCTTGTCTTTAATAAATGGGGGTGGGATGTGAGGGGGTGTCGGCACGACGGTCGGCGTCAACACGACGGTCGGCGTCAACTCAAACTCACGTGAAACTGGCAGAAAAAAAACAATAACAAACAGTGAATTTTGAATTACATACCTCATATAAGGATAAACTAAAAATGCATTAATTTAATTACGGTACGTTCGATCGATCTGAAATTTTGATACGATGCATTGTTAGGTCAGACGGGTCCGTGTGCCAAATTTCAGTTCGATCGGATCATGGGAAGTGGGTCATTTTTGACTTCTGTTTTTCCGCCCGCCCGCCCGCAGCCCAGAGACAGAGAGAGAGAGACGGCCGCGAAGTTAATATAAGGGATTTAATAAAACAAACCCGTAAAAACAAAGTTTTTGACTATAAATCCCTTATATATGAGACATAACTAACAGTATTGATTATTTTCAAACATTTACAGACTGACACTGAGTGATGTCCCTTGTCTTTAATAAATGGGGGTGGGATGTGAGGGGGTGTCGGCACGACGGTCGTCGTCAACACGACGGTCGGCGTCAACTCAAACTCACGTGGAACTGAAGAAAAAAAACAATAACAAACAGTGAATTTTGAATTACATACCTCATATAAGGATAAACTAAAAATGCATTAATTTAATTACGGTACGTTCGATCGATCTGAAATTTTGATACGATGCATTGTTAGGTCAGACGGGTCCGTGTGCCAAATTTCAGTTCGATCGGATCATGGGAAGTGGGTCATTTTTGACTTCTGTTTTTCCGCCCGCCGAGCCCAGAGAGACAGAGAGAGAGAGAGACGGCCGCGAAGTTAATATAAGGGATTTAATAAAACAAACCCGTAAAAACAAAGTTTTTGACTATAAATCCCTTATATATGAGACATAACTAACAGTATTGATTATTTTCAAACATTTACAGACTGAATCTGTCTTAACTCAACTTTGCATCATAACCCTAGGGGGGGAGGGGTGGGTGGGGGGGGAGAGGGGAAAAGTCTGGTCACCGATTCGCTTGACCGAGCTCAGAGTGACACGTAAAATGTAAACAAAAGCGCACCGTCGCTTCGTTGGGTCGCCTCAATGCGTCACTCAAAATTTCACGTGGCAAAAAAACAATAACAAATCGTGAATTTAAATTACATACCTCATATAAGGATAAACTAAAAATGCATTAATTTAATTACGGTACGTTCGATCGATCTGAAATTTTGATACGATGCATTGTTAGGTCAGACGGGTCCGTGTGCCAAATTTCAGTTCGATCGGATCATGGGAAGTGGGTCATTTTTTACTTCTGTTTTTCCGCCCGCCGAGCCCAAGACAGACAGACAGAGAGAGAGAGAGAGAGAGAGACAGAGACGGCGGTGAAGTTAATATAAGGGATTTAAAAATGACGGAAATTTTCAGCTGAAATCCATTTATTTTGAAAAAATGCACTTTTTTTAGGGCGCCTACGGCACCCACCTTTTTCAAAAGCCCAACTAACTTGTCCTTGTTTGATAAAATACGACATATTAAACTTTCTAAAATGCACACAAAGTATTTTATAATAGGAGTTGTAGGGCGCCTACGGCGCCCCCTTTGTTTTTTATATTTTATAATTAACCATCATCAAATCCTCTTTTTACATAGTTCCCTTTTCCAAAATTAAAATATGAGCTAAAACAATGACGTCATATAATATTTTTTTACATTGCATTTTTAATTTGCACACCTTTTGATGCATTGGTGCAGTAATTTGGTGCGCTGCTTTCTAAATTTAGTAGCGTCACGGACAGACACTACAGACGTGACAGAGATTGCAAATTATGTATATTGATTGTCGGTTCGGATGTTCGATTAAACTTACAAAGCAAGTTAATATAAGGGATTTAATAAAAATAAACACTAGTGAAGGTTTTATGAGATTTTATCCCCAATCACAATTATGGTACTACCCTTAGGTTTGTTTGTTTGTTTTTGGGGCATGTCACAAATGTATAACCACATGTTTCAAGTCAAGTGAGTCAAAATTTGAACTAATTGCACTAATTGTAATTGTATCAATAAGAAGGTGAAAAGGTTGACCAAATTTTTACAAATACTGACCCCCCCCCCAAAAAAAAGAAAGAAAAAAGAATGACGTCATTATATGACGATGGCTACTTCTCCCTGTCTTATTTAAAAATAGATTGCTGACTGTCAAACATATGAAGTGGACTTGTCTTAAACTTGGGCTAAGCTTAAATTGGTTCAGGAATTCACTGACACCTGAGACCGAATTTGGAGAGGGTGTACATAAATGGCCAGGTAGATTTGTGGGAGTATGGTGATAACCGGAGCTGAATGTAAGGTCATCCACCAAAGTCGGGAGATACAAAATGTTGCTATTAATGCTATTTGCTGCAGGCTGCAGCCAACAGTATTAGTATTGTCCATAGCCATAGCTTCTTTAACTTAATTTTGTGTAGACATTCATTATGTTCAATTGTGCATTATGTTACAGAAGTTTTTTGTATGCTATTTTTTCCGTACATCACACTTTAAAGTAAAAGTTAAAGCATATTCAACTCTATTGTGGGCTAATCATTTTAAACTAAACGAAAACAACGTTTTCATCCTAAAAATAAACAAAAGCAGGTTACACGTACTGAAATTAGTATCTACATTCATAGTGTCACAGTGACGCACGCATTAAATATCTCCTTAGTGATAATGTAACAGCGAAAGGGAATAAAACGTACCTCCGTTAATGTGAGTTCTCTAGGGTAACATTCAACGAGTCACCTTCTTGACGGTCCGATCCATTGTGATAATGTTCACACGCAGTGACACGTTCGTTCTGCTGTTGTGGGAGTAAGAGCGGCTTGGACCGTGGACCATTGTTGAAAGGAGAATGCGAATAATTAGGTTATGGGTCAAGGCTGCACACATTATCTCCATCCTTCCTCGGGTCGAACAATGTCGAGCACTCTGTTTTCAGATGTAGGTCAAGTTTATCCTACACGTCATCACCAGTTTAGAGCACCATGATAATGTTGAAAGATTACAAGGGACTACGACTTTCGCATCTCTGATTAGTGCAGTTCGTTGAAAATGGCGGACAATTTTGCAAATTGATCAGATAGAAAATCTTATCTTATCTATACAGACGCTCCTTCTATGCAGAAGATAATTGCGTCCACAGACCATGACAGATGATCTGTTGGCAAGTGATGCAGCGTTCACAGGCCACAGCTTTGTGGGGTCCACGCATTACCCAGCCGCCTAACTAGTGTTAGGTGCCCATTCGGAGCTGGGTGACTCGGGGACGCCCTAGGGCCCGGGAACAAATCCTTGCCTTCTTCACATGGATTCGATCCCGTGACCAATCGTACGCCAGTTGAGCGCGCTGCCACTCGACCACCGCGGCGTTTCCTAAAGATGATTCATTGTGTAACATTGTTTTAGGCTTTGGAAATTCGGTGTGCAGATATTAATTGGTGTGCAATTTTTTAATATTATTGTCTAAGGCTAGTCAGGCAAGGTTTATGTTGAGGCCCTGGAAATTCCCTATTGATAAATTAATATAACAACATCGACTGATGAAAGGTACCGACAGGCCCACAGCTAGAAATACTCTGGCCCAGACAACTGGATACGTGGCCCCTCAGCATTCTCCGGCTCAAAAGTCCCAAAATGTTCCTTAACAAAATCAACCTTGAAGAGGCTTTGTCTCTACTTTTACACATGAGTCCCATTTTTCACCGGACCAGAGTCCAGTTTGTCACAGAACCAGCGTCCAGTTTGTCACCGAACCAACGTCCATTTTGTCACAGAACCAGCGTCCAGTTTGTCGCCGGACCATCGTCTAGTGTGACCGAACCAGCGTTTAGATTGTCACCGGACCAACGTCAAGATTGTCACCTGAACCGATGCGTGACTTATGCGGACCCCATGCCGTAGTCAAGTGCTGTTGCCTCTCAATCTCGACATTGACTTGTTTTCCCCTTATCAAAAATTTAGGCCCTTTAGAATATTAGAGCCCCCCCCCCACACACACACACACTTTTCACAAAATTACTCTGTGTGCGTGTTTCAGGACTATGTGCAACGAGAGTATATTTTTATTTCTTTTGTAATTAAAAATCACCAATTCCTCTCTTCTCCCACCTTATACACAAAATACCAGTCAGCATTACGAGTTCTTGTTATTGATTGGACGCGTCCCATCAGTCCTTACAGGGTTGGATTTAAAATTTGGTTCCAGTGTCTGTGTGCTACACTTACGTTTTTTAATTAAGCGCTTTCTCCTGTGGACAAATACTTATTTACATTACCTTGACAGGGTGTGAATGTGGCAACTTTATAGAAGTAGAAGATCGATTTCATGCTATTATTTATAGTTTTTTTAATTTAAAAAACCCAGTATGGGTCAATAACCACTTATATCAAAGTTCTCTACCACCGCCAAAATGTGGGGTGGGGTGAGTAATAAATGGCCAACAAACAATTTAACAACAAAACACTTTATTGATAATGTCACTGACCAACTGTCGTCACTGTCCAGTTGCGGTCCAGATATTTTCTTTTATGCTAGAAATTCTTTAAATTTACTTGAATAATTTGTTATTGAAATTGAATGATCTCGAAACCGAAAAAAATCGTTCGACGGTGAAATTTCTAACAATTCATACCAACAATAACAAATGTTTTTTTTTATAAATTCTAAATGATATATAATTGGATAACTGAAACTATTTTAATGGAATGTCCCAGGAAGAAATGTGAAAATTTACCCGTCAAAATATATTGTAAATTAAGCGTGCATTGCTGGTAAAACAGACCACTCTTCAACATTATTATTTCTTTATTTTATTAAATTTTCTTTCCTTTTGTTGAACATGTAAATCATACTTTTTTGTAAATGTGTGGCCCTTTGCCCTAGAACTAAGGAACTTCCTGTAAACAAGCCCTGTTGCCTGTTATTGTCATTTTATCAAAACCACACACACACACACACACACACGCACCCACCCCCAGACTGGACCTTTGTTGACACAAATCATGTGTCAGTGGGAGGGGGAACGGTTCAATAGACGTGGGAAGAAGTGGAAGTCAATTTTAATATTTACTCATGTCTTATGTTCATTGTAGGACAACAGTTCAGTGCACGAAAACCTAGTTCCTAACCAGGGCCTAATCCTCAAGAGAATCAGTGGTTCCTAGCGCTAACCCTTAGCACCCTTCGATTGAGGGATAGTTTAGTTAGGTAGGGTAACGGGGTTTGTATTTTTTAAGGTTAGTGTGTCGATTCCATGCCTTGGGATATGTTAGTTTCACATATTTAGGTATAGTATAAATAGCAGACGTGTTTGTTGTGATTACATTGTTGAAGCATGTGACCAGAGCGACTGAGTTCGGAGACTGCGTGCTGAGGTGAACACGGTGTGGCTATATACATGATACATGTACTATAAATGTAAAGCAAATGTAATAAAAATTTAAAACAGACCAAGCACTGGTGTCTTGCTTGCAGTGTCGATTCACAGTTGTACTATTACTATTACAATATACAACGACAAAAAGGTGATAATCCTCTAAAAACAGATCGTGGTAGAGAAATGGAATAGGCGTCAGGTGTAGTTGATCCGGTCAAGTTAGGTAGCTGGTCCTATCAAGTTAGGTAGCTGGTCCTATCAAGTTAGTTGGTTGAAACTGTCAGGTTAGGTAGTTGATCCTGTCAAGTTAGGTAGTTGATCCTGTCAAGTAAGGTAGTTGATCATGTCAAGTTAGGTAGCTGGTCCTATCAAGTTAGGTAGCTGGTCCTATCAAGTTAGGTAGCTGGTCCTATCAAGTTAGGTAGCTGGTCCTATCAAGTTAGGTAGCTGGTCCTATCAAGTTAGGTAGCTGGTCCTATCAAGTTAGGTAGCTGGTCCTATCAAATTAGTTGGTTGAAACTGTCAAGTTAGGTAGTTGATACTCTCAAGTTAGGTAGTTGATCCTGTCAAGTCAGGTAGTTGATCCTCTCAAGTTAGGTAGTTGATCCTGTCAAGTTAGGTAGTTGATCCTGTCAAGTTAGGTAGTTGATCCTGTCAAGTTAGGTAGTCGATCCTGTCAAGTTAGGTAGTTGATCCTGTCAAGTTAGGTAGTTGATCCTGTCAAGTTAGGTAGTTGATCCTGTCAAGTTAGGTAGTTGATCCTGTCAAGTTAGGTAGTTGATCCTGTCAAGTTAGGTAGTTGATCCTGTCAAGTTAGGTAGTTGATCCTGTCAAGTTAGGTAGTTAATCCTGTCAAGTTAGGTAGTTGATCCTGTCAAGTTAGGTAGCTGTTCCTATCAAGTTAGGTAGCTGGTCCTATCAAGTTAGGCAGCTGGTCCTATCAAGTTAGGTAGCTGGTCCTATCAAGTTAGGTACCTGGTCCAATCACGTTAGTTGGTTGAAACTGTCAGGTTAGGTAGTTGATACTCTCAAGTTAGGTAGTTGATCCTGTCAAGTTAGGTAGTTGATCCTGTCAAGTTAGGTAGTTGATCCTGTCAAGTTAGGTAGTTGATCCTGTCAAGTTAGGTAGTTGATCCTGTCAAGTTAGGTAGCTGGTCCTATCAAGTTAGGTAGCTGGTCCTATCAAGTTAGGCAGCTGGTCCTATCAAGTTAGGTACCTGGTCCAATCAAGTTAGTTGGTTGAAACTGTCAGGTTAGGTAGTTGATACTCTCAAGTTAGGTAGTTGATCCTGTCAAGTTAGGTAGTTGATCCTGTCAAGTTAGGTAGTTGATTCTGTCAAGTTAGGTAGTTAGTCCTGTAAAGTTAGGTAGTTGATTCTTTCAAGTTAGGTAGTTGATCCTGTCAAGTTAGGTCGTTGATCCTGTCAAGTTAGGTAGTTAGTCCTGTAAAGTTAGGTAGTTGATCCTGTCAAGTTAGGTAGTTGATCCTGTCAAGTTAGGTAGTTGGCCCTGTCAAGTTAGGTAGTTAGTCCTGTAAAGTTAGGTAGTTGATCCTGTCAAGTTAGGTAGTTAGTCCTGTAAAGTTAGGTAGTTGATCCTTTCAAATTAGGTAGTTGACCCTGTCAAGTTAGGTAGTTAGTCTTGTAAAGTTAGGTAGTTGATCCTGTCAAGTTAGTTAGTTGATCCTGTCAAGTTAGGTAGTTGATCCTGTCAAGTTAGGTAGTTGGTCCTAATACGTTATGTAGTTGATCCTGTCTCACTTTGTAATTGGTTATGTTAGTCCTCAGCGATTTGGATTAGTACAGTACATAAACCAATAATAGACCAATCTATGCGTTTAGCAGGTTTGACGATTGGGATAATTTAAAAATTATTTGACCTAAGATACGCTCATATGTTAGAATCCATCCCTGGAGAGGGTCATGAAAATACGGTACTCTTTAACCCCTATTGAAAGAATTTGATTGGACAAGTTGATTTAATTTTTTAAAATAATAATTATAAACTCTAATTTCTTTCATTTGATTTCCTATTGGCCAACAGTAGTTAAACTGCGTTGATCTTGCAGGTATTTAAACCCAAAATTTTATTTCATCCATATTTTTAGGTTTTATTAATATGCATGTGCCAGTTATCAAGATTTTTAAAAAAATAAAGACGGTTTATAGTAGAGTTTGTCAGTCGAAATTGATGCTGAATTATCAAAGAGGTGATATTCATGAGATATTTGAACGGCGTGTTAGTCTTATTGTTGAATTATCAAAGAGTCAATAATCAAGTTAATATTTGAAAACCTTTTCCACTGATTCATTGAGCTCCATGGAGTTCTGAGAGAACCTTAGTTTTATTACATTTACATACACAAATTTAAATATCGTATTAAGATTTTTTTTAAATAGCCAAAACGATATTTTAATTGGTCTGAGCTATTTCAAGGTCTAATAATCACTCTTGTACCTCATTTCTAGTCACGACTTAACGTACCGAAAATCTAAGTGCGAACCAACCGGAAACCGCTCGGGACATTCGCCCAGCCGGATATCGGGGTTTTTCTTTTTGGAACTATTTGCCTCAGCAAATAGTGCCAACGCAAACAAACCAAATATCTATTTAAAAAATTACAACTTGCGAATTCGATAAATATCAAGATTAGTATACTTACAAATTGTTAAAAATATAACAAATGTAACATAATTATTTAAATTAATAATTGGAAGTTATAAAGATATAAATTTAATAAACTAATTTTCTAAGACAATTTCCTGTTTACTTCTAGCGACTAGCTCCACGCCGCAATATTTACTTACGAGAAATTTGCTCTTTCCTTTCAGAGAGGAAACTGCAGAATCAAAGGAAGCAGGCACGGAGAAGTCTACTGGAGGAACAGCCATCACCCATGTTTTCTTTGTTTTATTGTTTGCACATTTTGTTTCACACCATTTCACTTATCGTCCCATTCATACTCATATTTCACTCCACGGGGCTTGTCACTCACTCACATCATCATGCGTTTCTAGTTTTCTAACCTTTTTAATGTATTTTTTTTTGTTGTTGTTTTTTGTCTGTAACAATGTTTATTTGTATCACCAAAAATTTGAGAAAAAAAATGTGAAAGGCCTTCAGCCAAATTAAAATGTAACTTTGAAAAAATTAAATCGAATAAAATAATACAATAAATTCAAATTAAAGTAAACATATTAACTACAATCAGCAGCGACTAACAGTTACAAAGTAAGTAAGTAACATATTAACAAGAGAAACCCGATTTACAAGAAATATATTATGAATTTATTGATTTAAATATTAATAAATGATTAACCCATTCTTATTTCTTCTGGCCATAATATCCTTGCATGAAGAGTGTATACTTTAGACGTTGGTAAAGTAAACAATAAAAAATACAGTCTATACTAATTGAATAAACCAAATTGAATGCCTGAAATTAAATTTTATTGGTAGAAAACATGAAAGCTAAATACAAGACGATTATGGTTTTGCGAAATACAGCAACCACTAAGCATTTTCAAATTTTCAAAACCGAAATTAATTCGGATTTCCGATTAACAACCCTAGTATTCGGATTCGTACCCGGATCCGGCAAATAGTACATCTAACTATTCGGATTTCGTACCCGGTAGAAAATGTCTACCCGGTTGTTCCCCAGCCTAGTGCGAAAACAAAGCAGTTTTAGCAACCCAGCACCGGTGTACCAGTACGAATAGGTGAATCAGCCATCCAGTACACACGCACCAATACACATCTTACTGACACTCAGTGTGTAAAGATTAATTTAAACCAGCCGTTAAGCGCTGTGTCAAAACGTAGCTACACTGTACACCAGTGGTTCCCAAAGTGGTCCCTACGGACCCCCAGGGGTCCCTGGTACCATTCAGGGTGTCCGCGGAAAATTAAATTTGATTTTGGGGTCCCTGAACAACGTCAGGGTCCGCGCAAGGCTAAATATAAAATAATAAAATTGTTTTCCATTTTTATTTTTATGGAATTTAAAATAATTAACATTAAATAAAATAGTACGTGAATGCTTTTTCTACTGATTAAATAACCATCTTAGGTGTCATAAGTCATGGAACACAATGTTATTTAACCGAGAAAAGCAAGTAGAACGATGATGATAATTTCCACAAGTATAACCAATCAAAATATTTGGTTTATTGAAAAGTTTGATGCGTACGAAAATCAAAAGTCCTATAACTATACGTAGGTCAGAAAATACCACTTTTTAACGTGAATCAACGAGGTAAGTTGCAAGGCTAGGCATTTTTAGATGTGTCGAGAAGTTATATTTGTAATTTAACATCAAATTATTTTTTTTCAAAAGGGATTTACTGCAGTATTACATTTAAAAAATTAATAATAATCAACAGTTGTTTGTTACAAAATATAAGAGTATGAGTGAGCCCAAGAAAATATTCATACAATACAGTGATGAATATTTGAGGTATGGTTTTTTATCACCATGAAATAGTATTTTACATTTGTGTCATCTATGTAATAAAACTATGTCAGATGAATCAATGAAACCTCCAAGCTTAAGTAACATTTAATAAAAAATCCTTAGTGACAAATGAGATAACGATTTAACGTTTCTTAAAACTGTCAAAGAAAAAATATTTGAAGACACCATCACTGAGATAATATAGATGAGAACTATTGGGGCAACATCCTAGCGAGGTGAAGATGACGTACGAGCTTCTTATATCATTAATACATTTCTTTGGTGTAGATTTTATTTTAGCCGCTGTAATTTAGGTAATCTGCACAGTGTTGCACTGCACAACCCAGCTTTCAACACTATAAAACTGAGTAATAATAAAGTACAAAGAAGGACTGACGACATGGCTCAGAGCGATGAAATTTCTTTTTGTGAATAGTTAAAAACATCTACATTTTCCATACAGCTTTAGGAGTTTACTTTACCAGTAAACGAAGTTTTACTTTTAGCTTACATAAGATTTTTAAAAGAAGAAAAACTTTACCAAGAGCTGTTATTTGCTAAATGTGTGGAAACAGATACGAAATGTGAAACATTATTTGCTGAACTAAAAAGACATTTCTATGTAAAAGTTATAGATCTACCCTTGAATATTATCATTTCTTTTACTACTCTCCGTGCTCCGGAAATGGTTGGAAGATACCAAAGCTTTCTAGCATACTTAATAAAAGCTATACTGAATATATTTTCAACACATTGTGTTATTCATTGATGTCATTAGTTGAGAGGCGCCTGCGGTGGTTAGGTCATGTCCGCAGGATGAGCTCGGAGCGCATTCCTAGAGCCTTGCTTTACGGTGAGCTGGCAACCGGTAGGAGAAAAAGAGGTCGCCCCTGCTTGCGCTTCAAGGACGTCTGCAAGAAAGACATGTCATTGGCACAGATAGACTATAAAACGTGGGAGACCATTGCCGAGGAGCGCACCTCCTGGCGGGCAAAAGTGCGTGAGGGCATTCATGTCACGGAAGCATCCCTCATAGCTTTGAGTGAAGAGAGAAGGGCCAGGAGAAAGGGCAGGGGGGCAGAGGAGCAGGAGTACACGCCATCGTCCCATGAGGACGGACGGTTGCCATACAATACATACATTAGTTGCCAAAAATCTTGGTAAACGTTTGCATGGAACACTAGACTAGAGTATTTCATTAGAGCAGTTAATACAATCAAAAGGAATGCCTTCAGTGTGAGGTTATTTGCTAAAATTTGCAAAATGACGAAGATTTTATTCGCTTACTAATTAACACAGAAGTACGTAGGTTATTTAAAAATGCATGTTTAAATCGATTTTATGATCACTTTGATTCAGTTTTGGGATTCCTGGAAAGCAAAGACAATGATTCGCGAATAATTATCTCAAGTAAAGACTTGTCCATTATGACTGATTAATTTGCCAAATTAAAGAAACTAATTTGAAACTACAAGCTCAAGTACAAGGTAACCAATTTAAATTAATCAAAAACTAAAAGCTTAATATCTGCAATTGCTGCAAACATTTTTCTGTACAAACAAAAATGAGAAAAGGAGAATGTTCTCAGTTTCCAAATCTTTAGAAATTGCCAAATAGAGATAAAGATTTGCTTGTTTACTGTCAACACTTAACGGCTTTGCATGCAGACCTGAACCATAGATTTGAAGACATTCTTCACTTGGATATTCCCGACCCAGATCCCAAAAACAGAAGAATCCATACTAATACAGGAGCAGCTTATTGAAATATCCACAAATGAGGAACTTAAAGAAATGTTTGAACAAGGATACCACACATTTTCTTATAAAAACATATCACAATTTTATATCCTGCATTATTGGCTATTGTACAGCACTTGTTGACAGCTTTCCCGTCTTCCTATTTGCTAAAATAAAGATTCAGTGCCGTTATAAACCTAATCACACACACACACACACACACACACACACACACACACACACACACACACAACCACACACACACACGCGCACGCTCACACCACACACACAAACACACAACACCGGCTAAAAATTAGTGCTCGTGGGCATTTGCTGTTGCTCCACTGAGATGGACATAAATACATTCATACAATTTCATCACGATGTACCTTGTATTAAGTGTTTAATGTTTACATTTTATTTTAAACAAATTTATAATTTCAATAAATACTTCTTCATAAAAATGTTTTTTATTTGTATTTTTGTACTATGCATTTATGTTTTTCACTTGGGGGTCTGTGGGCAAGTTTGGCTTTAAAAAGGGGTCCGTGGGTCAAAAATGTTTGGGAACCACTGCTGTACACCAACGTTCGAACCAACCTTGCTCTTGATGGGAATGAACAGGCGCCATGTAGGCGTTACCTCCCACTAGACTAGGATGAAAACCGCAAACGTTTCAGTCATTCTGCGTAGTTATTGCGTGTAAAAAATGTATTAAGTTACTGCGTGTAAATGGTGTGTAGTAGAGTGCAATTGAAGTGTGTGGTGTAGACATAGCTAAATTGTGATTTTTAAAAGGAAAAAAATCTACATCAGTACTATAGAGATATAGAGAGCTGATTCTCCCCCACCCCCAAACACACACTTTCCTTTGGATGTTCAAAACTTTTGCCTCCCGATCCTCTTTGTGTGTATATTTGTGGTAGCCCACCCGGTGGGCAGGAATGCAGTTGTTCAAAAATACGTCCCCGCCCCCCCCCCTGTAATGGAAAAAGTACCGCCAGAGACTACTGACAGTCCCATCGCGCCCCTCTTCATTGCTAAGGGGGGGGGCGTCCATAAATAACGTCGCACGATTTTAGTCGATGTCTCACCACTCCCCCCTCGCCATAAAGCATACCACCACACACTTTTTTTCCAAAATGACGTCACAAAGCTTTGCCGCCCCCCCCCACCATAAAAGCCGTATTTGAAAATGAGCATGTTTCAAATTTTAGTGTTAAGGCTGCACTCTATTATCGTAACACGCGTGAAGCCATGTAAAAGGTCATTAAATAAATTTAAGGTCATTAAATACATTTTAAGCAATCAAATATTTCATTTAAAGTTGCGCGTTTTGATGTGACGTCATATTTCTTAAACAACCCCCATCCCCCTCGTCACATATCGTCACAAATGTGTGACCCTCCTTCCCTCTAGGTGCGTGACGTCATTTATGGACGGCCCTTAAGTAAGTAATCAGTACCTGTATGATAATTACATAATTCTTTTTTTAAATATGTATACATTTATTATTACTGTATTAAATGTATTTAAGTTGAAAGTGGTATTATTATTTTCATCTAGTTGTAAGGGTTGTGTTAAGCATTTCAGAATCAGAAAAGTTTGGATTGGCCTTGTAGTTGTAGCCGGTTAACAACCTAACACTTCATTTAGACGGGTAATTTATTTGTAATCGGATAGAAGAATAAGAAAAACAAAATATAAAATATTTGCAAAAACGACCATCTCTTACCGTTATACATCTTGGCAACTTGGTATCCTATCTGTGAGGTCTCTGATGTATAGCAAAATAAATATGTCATAACGTCTTATCTTTGAATAATAATATCAATATTCAACATTTTTAATTTGACTTAAGCAAACTTTGAAGTCTTGTCAATGAAAAAATATTGATTGTGCACAATAAATAAATACAGCGAAGATTTCAAACAACACTCTTACACACGATGTGCCCTTGACACAGCTTGAAATCAGGTCATCTTTATAATCATTTCATAACATAATATATCATGTGACGGGGACACACAACAGTAGAATACGACCTCAAAAACGTCTTCTAATAAATTACATATTCACTGGGGTCCATTCCATATTATTCAGTAAAACAAATGAACTGCAGGTGGCTGAAAAACCTGGCAAGTCACACAGCTACCGTAGTTAATTTGTTTAAGGTTAACTGGAGTTTTAAAAAAAATACGACATGTATCCTGTACAAACTTAACGGGAGGTATGTCCCAATTCTGAAAAAATATTATTAGCTCTCAACTTGTTGTTTTCAAACCTGACAACATTAAAAGGTTATAGCACCGTTCCTCGTACACCATCTTGACTAGCATCACCTCCTTTTGAGATTTAAATATATTTCAATCGGAGACCATAGGACCTCAACCCCCAAAATTTTTGACGGATGACCAGCGTTCAGAGAGAACCCTTCAAATTCAGGCCAAAGTAGTCAAGTAGATATGAAGTCTCACTGTTATGAGGTGTTTTCGTCACGTTAGCCTACATAGAAGATGGACTCTGCTCCTGTTTATTCTAAAAGTTGCAAAGTTTTATCAGATCGACAGAAAATTGTGTTATTTTGAGTTTTGCTACTGGGCACATAATATGTGTCACATATATTCAATTGACCCATGGCCCAATGTTCGGCTAAATACAAGGTCATACCCTATATTTGGAAATAACAAATGAGTCTTTTCGCTCAGCGGCGTGCCCGAACCCAAGCCCCCATTTTCCTCTGAAGTCCACGGTAGATTTCCACATTATAAGAATGAGAAAAACTAAAACAATTTCATTCAAATTTGAATGTTAAAAAATATTTATTTTTGTCTATCCGTGGTGTAACTTCAATGTTTTAAAATAAGTTTTTCAAAGTTATCAAAAAGCTCCGCTATGATGTAAAGCCACAGACAGTTGAATTTTTAGAAATAATTTAAGGCTTAGCGAGAATATTGGAAGAGATTCCAGAACGTCTCAATCAGCTATGAATTTCAAAATTTCAAATGCTGACCATGAGTTCATAGCTTTGTGTTATTATGTTTTTATGACTTGGTATTTCGTTTGAAAGCTCTTCTTCAGACAACCCACCATAAAAAAGGGTTTAATTTTACACTGAAACCATTAACACCTTTTCACTTGCCTTTCAGTTAATCTGTCCCCAAAAATGTTCGTGACTTCAATTTTCCACATATGAAACTCTTTTAAAAATACACAAGTGCAATGTCTTTAAAAAAGCTGATGTCCACTGTTTTGGTCACAGGTATACAGCATTTCTCAACTGTACTCCTGAATTTATTTTCTTAACCCTAATCTTCTCTCTATCGAATTTCAATTATGATGTAATTTCGGAAGTGACAGAACGTGGAATTAAATACAATTTTGAAGACCTCTGACTTAGTAAAAGACGGATGAGGTTGATTTCACAGTAGATGTTCAATTAATCGTCTTCAGGGGCCGTCCATAAAGTACGTCACGCTATTTTTGACCATTTTTGACCCCCCCTCCCTCCCTGTCACAAATCTTGGGACCCCCCACCCCCAAGTTGCGTCAAACTTTCGAAAAAAATTAATTACATGTAACACCTAATTAAAATATTTAATTAAATACTTAAAATACTATTAAACTGTATTAAAATATAAAGTTTCCACTTAAAAGTAGGGATAATAATAATAATAATAAATTGATTATTTATATAGCGCTGTATCCCAGTAAGGAACTGGGCTCACAGCGCTTTACATGAAAGAAATAACATACTTATAAGTATTAAATTAACTTTCATATCACAACAAACACACAAAATTACAATACATTATACATAAGCTACGTTAATCATTTACAAGAAATGTTGTTTCATCAATTTTAAAAATAAATTTTGAAAAGATGTGTCTTAAGTGCAGTCTTGAAGGACTTGATGTTTGAATACTACGTATGTGTAATGGTAGGGAATTCCATTGTTTGGCTGCACAAAAAGAGAACGACCTTTCACCAAACGTTTTGGTGCGTGTCGTAGGAACAGAGAGAACGCGTGTGTCTGCAGAAGATCTTAGCTTGCGAGTGGGTGAGTAGACCGACAAAAGTTCAGTAAGATACGATGGGCATGAGTCCGGATGTACCGGATTCAAACTTTGGAAATTTCGGCCGTAGCCGGAGTCAGATTTGTTAAAATGGCCGGATTCCGGATTTGCTGGAGCCATTATGAATATATATAAATTAGGGCTCTACGGACTAGCCGGACTTATGAAGTGAAATCCTGCCGAAGCCGGATTTATAAAAATAGCTGGATTCTGGATTTGCCGGAGTTGGATCCGAAATCCGGTACACCCCTACTAAAAAGAACTATCAGATTATTAAAATGACTTTAATAGTAGAATAGTTAATTGTCAACAGTTGTCATAGTTATTCAATGAAACAGTAACTCAATCTAGATCGAATATGAAAACAAAAATTGCAAAAATTAGACTAAGCAATTATATAATACACATAATTTATCTGCTACCTTTACATTTACAAAGGGTGAGGTCAAGTTTTAGATAATCCTCCGATTATGCAATCTATTAATGACACAGGATAAGAAGTAGATTAGCGAAACTTGACTTCACCGGTGATTAAATAATAAGAAGGAAACAAAACAAATTGACTAATAAAATGAACAAAAAAACTTCTTTTTTTTTAAAGATGAGGCCCAGCTGCAGTGAGAAATGTAGAATTTCGCATGAAAAAGCAGGAAATAATTTTTTAGTCACAAACTAAGTAGTCACACAGCAGGACTCAGAACTCAGAAGTTTTATTGATATTTATTGTGATCGATTGTGGGATTTAATGTGAGATATAAAATTTGATCAACTAACACAAAAGTTCCGAGTCCCCCTGTGTGACTACTTACTTTGTGACTAATTATTTTCTGCTTTTTCATGAGAGATTCTAGATTTCTCACTGCAGCTGGGCCTAATCTTTATAAAAAAGTTTGTGTTCATTTTATTTTCTACTTTACGCATTAACAAAAGATTTGTAAAATCTAATTTCATTCATGAAAATTTAAACTCTTTAAACAACCCCGTAAAAACAAAGTTTTTGACTACAAATCCCTTATATAAGACATAACTAAAAAGTATTGATCATGCTTAAACGCGACAAATATTTACAGACTGCGATTGCCTTAAATCCTCTTTGTTGTAAAACGGAAGGGGCAGAGAAAAGGTTTGGTCATGGGTGGCTGAACTTAACTCTGCGTGACGCGTAAAATGTCAACAAAAGCTGGCCGCTACATATAGAGATAAACTAATAAAACAAACCCGTAAAAACAAAAGTTTTTGACTATAAATCACTTATATATGAGACATAACTAAAAGTATTGATTAGGGGAAACTGGGGTAAAATGGGGCACTTAAGAATGAAGCCCTATAAAAGTCACAAAAATAAATAAAATGATTACAAATAAATGTTGAAACAGAATACACCATATACAACATTGTAACAAAACAACAAGTCAAAAGGATGTAAATTAATTGACTTCTTTAATTTTTTTTTAAATAACATAAAAAACCCATTTTATCCCAATCATGGGGCAAAACGGGATAATGGATGGGGCAAAATGGGGTAAAAGGAAGAAGTAAAAAAAAATGAAAGATTAATCACTGCTAGTACATAGCTCACACAAAAAGTCAGGTTTTTTGTTTCTTTCATCAATGCCTGCACAAGAATAATGGGCCCATCTGTGGCACTCAGTACATGATACCCAACTCTCTGTGCCGCTCACAATAGAGGCATGGTGTGTCTTCATTTGATTTTTTGACAGATTTCTTTTGCTTTTGATTCATTTTTTCTTTGGCTTCCATTAAAGATCTTTTATAAGGCGAAGAAGTCAAAATAGCGAGATTGCAAAACTTGAAGATACAGTGGTTGATGTGCTACATCAAGTGGAAGGTACAGTGGTTGATGTACTACATGAAGTGGAAGGTACAGTGGTTGATGTACTACATGAAGTTGAATGTTCAGTGGTGGATGTGCTGCCGGTACATGAAGTGGAAGGTTCAGTGGTTGATGTACTACATGAAGTTGAAGGTTCAGTGGTTGATGTGCTACCTGAAGGTTTAGTGGCAGTGGCAGAGGCAGTGGTAAGAGCTGAATCCATGGTAACAAACCTTTCAGTACCCTCAGTGATAATGCTCATGTCTATTACTTTCGCTGCCATGAAATCAGCATGTTCAAACGCGACAAATATTTACAGACTGAATCTGTCTTAACTCCCCTTTGCTTTTAACCCGGGGGTGAGGGTGGGACAGGGGAAAGGTCTTGTCACCGATCGCTAGACCGAGCTCAGCGTGACACGTAAAATGTAAACAAAAGAACGCCAGTGCACCTGGTTAAAACACGAGATGTGCTCACCGATGGCTGGCGTGAAGTCAAGTGACCCGTAAAATGTAAACAATAGTGACCGCTACATATAGTTTATATAGATAAACTAAAAATGCATTAATTTAATAACTGTACGTTCGATCGATCTGATATTTTGATATGATGCATTGTTAGGTCACAAGAGTATATGTGCCAAATTTCAGCTCGATTGCATCACGGTAAGTGGGTATTTTATAATCCCTTATATTAACTTCGCGGCCGTCTCTGTCGTCATCTCATCATCATCTCATGGGCGGGCGGAAAAACAAAAGTCGAAAATGACCCACTTCCCGTGATTCGATCCAGCTGAAATTTGAAACTCTGACCCGTCTGACCTAACAATGCATCGTATCAAAATTTCAGATCGATCAAACGTACCGTAATTAAATTAATGCATTTTTAGTTTATCCTTATATGAGGTATGTAATTTAAATTCACGGTTTGTTATTGTTTTTTTCCCACGTGAAATTTTGAGCTGACGCATTGAGGCGACCCAACGAAGCGACGGGCGCTTTTGTTTACATTTTACGTGTCACTCTGAGCTCTGTCAAGCGAATCGGTGACCAGACTTTTCCCCTCTCCCCCCCACCCACCCCCCCCACTAGGGTTATGATGCAAAGTTGAGTTAAGACAGATTCAGTCTGTAAATGTTTGAAAATAATCAATACTGTTAGTTATGTCTCATATATAAGGGATTTATAGTCAAAAACTTTGTTTTTACGGGTTTGTGTTATTTACTTTTGTTTTTTCCGCCAGACGACGAACGACAGAGAGAGACGACGGTGAAGTTAATATAAGGGATTTAAAAATGCATTTATTTAATTACGGTACATTCGATCGATCTGAAAATTTAATAGCGTAATCCGCCCCACTAGCCAAGGTTGAGGACTATAGCTGCTCTAAAGATTTATTTGGTAGGATAATTCTCGTAAAAAAAGGAAATCACAGTTATAAATAAGTACTCTAACTAATAATCTAAACACACACGTTTACATGCATTATGCAGCCCTAAGTATCTTCTATGCCCTACTCTCTTTACATCTAACGTTTTCTCTCTGAGTCCCCCTTCAGTTTTTTTGTGACCGAGTGAGTCTCTCCTTATATAGGGATCCAAAAAGATAGCGTCAAAGCTTGTCCAGTCATTTCATGCTGACTACGTAATTGGTCAGGTCTGGTCAGTCAATCCTGGTGACCAGGCCCCATAGCGTCTGGGACAAAGGAACAGACAATGTTGGAGCCAGTGGGGGTCGGACGGCGCGCAAAGCTTGTCCAGTCAGTACAATGGTTAACCATGGGGGGCGCCATGAGCAAAATATTGGGTGGGCCAAGTTGGTAACATAAATTAGTTTAATTCGATACCCTTGCCTTAAATAGGGCCTTGAACCCTGGGTCTCTTCCTATCTTTTGATGGACATGACACACCGCGCGCAAAACACTAGAATTTTTTTTTGAATTAACAGGTTAAAAGACTCAATTTAGATCTATCCTGAAAAGAAAATGCAGATTAATTTATATAAATAAATGACATCATGCTTCAATATTATGTAGATTGTTAACATAAAAAAAAAGAGAAATAAAGGGAAAAAATGAAAATGACTGATCTAAGTCATATGGCTATATTCTGAAAAATAATAATGTATATTTAGTTGAACCATGAAATGACACCATTCCAATTAACAATCTTTACCTCGACGAATCGCCAGCCCTTGTCGCATGAGGAACATTAGACTGTTCAGCTGAATGACCAACCTATTCCGATTGACTTGCTGTTCTTTAGCGAGCTGACAACTTAGCTGCGTGGCAACAGACGGTTTGTTTCTATTACTCACGTATTCGGCCACTGCTCTGTGAGATGAAGACGCTGCGTGTTCATCCAGCTTCTGGGATCCGTCTTTCCAGTTGTTGAAACCCTTGTCAATGAACGCGGACTCGACTTTACATGCTCCAACAAGACGCTTGTTGCCCATTTCACGACACCAGCTGCAAAGCAGAACTTTCCGTTGACGTGATATGCGCAGCCATGGATGACTGCTAAACCATTTTGCCTGCGGTTGTCGACGACGTCCACTGTAATCACGAGCAGCCTCGCTTAAAAACGTATCATCTGGACAATCAGTTAGTTCCTTAGTATCAACATCGTCCATAATAACATCAGATGAGACGACGTTTCCAACTTTTTTACTCGGTATTTCCGGTTGAGTGGATTGCGTGAGGAAACGCTTCATAGTTTTTTTCTTCTCCAGGAGCTCATTGACTCTCTCTACCTTGTCTCCCACAGACATCCCCTTATATTGGTAGTCAGAGGAATGTGGGTGACATTGGAGATCATCTATCTGTTTACAGACGCTCCTCTATACCTCTGGCTCAAGTCGTAAAAATTCGTTCCATTCATGTTTTTCCCTGGCATCTATAAAATACTGTTGACATTCTCCTGTTCCCTTGTCCCACCTGGACGCAACTTAAAATGCCACTCATTGACCACTGCCCATGACGTCTCGGGACCCGGGTCGGAATTGCTGGTACTTAAACTTGAGCTTTTGTTCGGCGCTAACGCGACCAGCGATCGCCGCAATTCCAATGGTCAAACCTCCACTCTGCCGGGTGAGGGACTGATGCGATATGGTCTGAGAGAATGGGGGGGGGGAGAGGGGATGGGGAGGGAGACGGGGGTAGTGCCTGGTTTCTGTAGCGGACTGATTTTTTTTCAAAATCGCAATGTTATTTAGTACTAAAACAATTAGCCAACTTATAAAAAAGAAGAAATTAAACAGTTGCCCTATTGTTGGTTTCAGTTGATTTTTTGGGTGGGCCAAATACATTGTGGCCCATTAGCTCTAAAAATTGGGTGGGCCATGGCCCACCTGGCCCACCCTGTGGCGCCCCCCATGTGGTTAACCACATCGTGGCACACTGTTACGCAGTCTTTATTTGTCCAACCACGCCCGCCATAAAGTGTCACCTGTCTGCACCCTTCAAACAACCTTGGGGCACATTGCCACATTTTAAAAAAAGGGTGACATCACGCATCGCCGTACCCCTTCCCCCCTGTCACCAACTATCACACTTAATTTGTATCCCTCGCCCCCCCCCCTTTTGAAGCGTGACGTACTTTATGGACGCCCCCTTAGCATCTCAAAATGGTTTTTCTATTCAATAAAGATTCCACAGCTGTCAAGGAATATTATGATGTCCTATAATATATAACATGTGCAAGATACCACCCCCTTCCTTGTCTTCATCAGGTCCTTATCGGGAATAATTTGGGCATCATTTTTTTATTTGTGTGTGTTACCAGAGTCCTGCTGAAAATGTTTCCCATCTCCAAGGCAACTAATAAGTTATAAGCTCTTCCAATGTCTCACGAGTATGCATGTAGCTTTATGGTTCAGGTCTCATCGCTTATCAAAACCAGTCAGAAATTTGGAACTATTCAACATTAATTTACAGCAAGCAAACGGGCAGAAAAATCAGCTCCATGTTCGTTTGACGAGTTAATAAACCAGTAATTACCACAGTATTTCTCGGCATTTTCTATTATCTTCGAGAAACATTTGTATTATAGCTTGCGTATAATAATCCTTAAGTTTTTTCATCTTGCCTTGTCACTACACTGAATTATCCGTCCTTGTTCTGAAACGAAACACTACAAATTTTGATAATTTCAAACTGAAAATGATCTGGAACCGGTATACTCCAGAAAGAAACATATTCTGTTACAAATTGCTTTTACACTAAACACCATGAGCAATGTTTCCTCTCATGTTCGTTGGTCTGTCTGCAAAATAATAAAACTCTAGTGCAAAGTTGAACAGCATCCATTTTGTGTGCTATTTTTCAAAATTTGCTGTGCGGTAATACTAAACTGCAGCGTCAGATATCTGCGTGACCACACAGCCGCGTAGCTTAAATCGACCATTGACCACGAGCAGGTGGGATTTAACCTTTGTCCATAGTCTGTAGGCATAAACTTTGCCTTAATATATGCAGTTGACAAACAACTAACACAACTCCAAGTTGTGAATAATATCAGTTACTTATATTCTAGTCACTCCCTATAGCGATAAATTTAAAATATCAAGTAAATATGCAGTATTGCAACTGATGCCACCCCACTCTGAGATGATTTTCGGCACCCCACATCTACATTACACCCTAGTGGTTTTATTACTGGGAAGATATGGTGTGTAATATAGCTACGCCACTTGATTTTCTACTATGAACATATGGCGCGTAATATATCAAATCGAGCCTGATTATTAAAGATCTAATGAGTAACACTGTAGGATCTCAAGTGATGCAGCTTACATGTTTTATGTAACGTACAACACTCGTAATGGCATAAAACTTTTTATCTAATAACAATATGTGTGTGTGGTATCACTGTGTCTTATTACACAGTGAGGCGATGTTGAATATCTTGCAGGATAAGAACACGCGCTCTGTGAAATTTATTCAGAGAGGATAAGACTGTCTCAAACCATAATGTTTCGTCATTTATGGGAATAATTGTGTTTGGATTATTCAGTGTGGCAAAAGTTGCCGGGGTTTCAGTAATTTTCATCATATCGATGTTACACCACATATAGGACGATGATGTTACACCACCTATAGGACGATGATGTTACACCACCTACAGGACGATGATGTTACACCACCTACAGGACGATGATGTTACACCACCTATAGGACGATGATGTTACACAACCTATAGGATGATGATGTTACACCACCTATAGGACGATGATGTTACACCACCTATAGGACGATGATGTTACACCACCTATAGGACGATGATGTTACACCACCTACAGGACGATGATGTTACACCACCTACAGGACGATGATGTTACACCACATACAGGACGATGATGTTACACCACCTACAGGACGATGATGTTACACCACCTATAGGATGATGATGTTACACAACCTACAGGAATAATTGTCCAGGGGTTCAAATCACAGTACTGCTTCTTGTAAATGACTTTTAACATAAAAAGTTATCGCGTTACATCCATATGGATAGTAAGAAAGTTTTCAAAGCATTCCGTCGATATTCGCCAAATTTTAATATCTACACTATCGCATTAGTTAAAAGCCATTATAAGAAGATATCCAAAATAGTAACAATTTGTTTAAGAGGTAGAGGATTTGAATTCTGGTTGATACATATGTTTAAAATGTTCATGTTATACAATATGTACGATATAACTTAAGTTTGAAAATTAACCACTCCATTGATGTGAAAGATTTTTGTTTTTAATTTTTAAAAACAATTACAAAAAAATTGACAAATAAGTACAAATAGAATCAATTGGCTTGCATATTTACAGCTGTTAATCATAACGATATTATAGTACAAGATGTTTTATTTTTGCCCCAAACATACTGTTACAAAACAAATGTCGGCGTAGTCTCCCAATAAAAATTAAGAGCCTGGCATGGAAACTTTCTTTTTTTTGTTGCTGTCAAGCATTTTAGAATGTTCCCATCTTCTGTATTAACTTCACCGCCGTCTCTGTCTCTCTGTCTGTCGTTCGTCGTCGTGCGGAAAAACAAAAGTAAAAAATGACCAACTTCCCGTGATGCCATCTAGCTGCAATTTGGCACATAGACTCTTGTGACCTAACAATGCATCATATCAAAATGTCAGATCGATCGAACGTTCCGTAATTAAATTAATGCATTTGTAGTTTATCTATATACAACTATATGTAGCAGTCACTATTGTTTACATTTTACGGGTCACTTGACTTCACGCCAGCCATCGGTAACCACATCTCGTGTTTTAACCAGGTGGAATTCACTCAGTTTCAGGCTGTAAATGTTTGTCACGTTTGAACAAAATCAATACTTTTAGTTATGTCTCACAGGTAAGGGATTTATAGTCAAAAACTTTGTTTTTACGGGGTTGTTTTTATTTAAATCCTTTATATTAACGTCACCGCCGTCTCTCTCTCTCTCTCTCTCTCTCTCCCTCTCTCTCTCTCTCTCTCTCTCTCTCTCTCTCTCTCTCTCTCTCTCTCTCTCTCTCTCTCTCTCTCTCTCTCTCTCTCTCTCTCTCTCTCTCTCTCTCTCTCTCTCTCTCTCTCTATCTGTCGTTCGTCGTCGGGCGGAAAAACAAAAGTAAAAAATTACCAACTTCCCGTGATGCCATCACATCAAGCTAAAATTTGGCCTATAGACTCTTATGACCTAACAATGCATCGTATAAAATTTCAAATCGATCGAACGTACCGTAATTAAATTAATGCATTTTTAACCACGTTTTATTAACTCGCTTTCGTTCCTGTGGCATTGTATGTCCAACAATTTTTCAAATCTGCCAACGTAAAATTAAACCACTTGTGATGGTCCTAGAGAGCTCAAAATTTACCACAGATAGATCTTGGACGACAATACATTTTTTAAATTTTCAGATCGATCGAATGTACCGTAATTAAATTAATTAATTTCTTTGTTTATCTTTAAATAAGCATCTGTACCCGCCTGTCGTGGTTTAATTTCACGTGGCGAGTTCACCCCGTGACCTCATCGCTTTGTTATTAAACGTTGGGCGGGCGCTGATGAGGTGTTTGGTAAAATAAATAGAGGTAACAAAATATTTTAAAAAACCAGGTTGTTATAAGTGGACTAAAAAGAATAAAATAAATAGAAGTAAAATTAAGATTTTTAAAAATCACGTTTTTATAAGTGGATTAAAAAGAAGAAAATAATTTAAAACTTATAAGTTCAAGTACTTTGATTTAATATGACTAAAAACGTGGGGCAGGTGTTTGTTAAAAAAATTAAAGATTTCTAATTTAGAAGGCATAAGAGAGATCCATAAGTGAGAGAATGAGTGAATCGCAAATGTTAAACCTCATAAGCGCCCGCCCCACGTTTTTAGTCATATTAGATCGAAACTTGAACTTGAAAAATCTTATTTTTACTTCTATTTATTAGTTTATCTATATAAAACTATATGTAGCAGTCGCTATTGTTAACATTTTACGGGTCAGTTGAGTCCAAGCCAGCCATCGATGACCACATCTCGTGTTTTAACCAGGGAGAATTCACTCAGTTTCAGGCTTTTGAACGCTTGTTTGTCGCTTTTGAACATAATCAATACTTTTAGTTATGTCTCATATATAAGTGATTTATAGCCAAAATCTTTGTTTTTATGGGGTTGTTTAATTAAATCCCTTATATTAACTTCACCGCCGTCTCTGTCTCTCACTCTCTCTGTGTGTCTTGGTCGGGGAGGCAGAAAAACAAAAGTAACAAATGATGCTATCGAGCTGAAATTTTGCACATAGAATTGTGTCACCTAACAATGCATCGTATCAACATTTCAGATTGATCAAACGCACCGTAATTAAATTAATGCATTTTTACTTTATCTCTATATAACATACGTAATTCAAATTCACGGTTTGTTATTGTTTTTCTTTCACGTGCCAGTTCAGCTCACGCGTTGACGCCACCCATCGAAGTACTGGCGTGCTTTTGTTTACATTTACGTCTCATGCTGAGCTCGATCCAGCGATCGGTGACCAGACCTTTCCCCTCTCCCACCTTCCACCCCCGGTTATACAGCAAAGGGGAGTTAAGTCAGATTTAGTCTGTAAATGTTGGTCGCGTTTGAACATTATCAATACTTTTAACTATATCTCATATATAAGGGATTTATAGTCAAAACCTTTTTTACGGGGTGGTTTAATTACAAGATGATTTACACCTATTGAATATTGAAAATCATCCATGGTGTCACGTGAAAATTCACGGGCTTGACAGAAAAGAGAAAATGGGAGCGAACATGTGTAATAAAAGGAATGCGAGCGTTATTAGGTCAATTGAATTCCAAGATCCAGCCTAGTAGGGTGGTCACTGAGTCGAGGCGGACACGGGAGGTTACATTGAGTGTGTAGTTGTGAGAGGTCAGATTGAGAAGTTGAATCATTAGAGTGGTGCTATTTGGAATTCTAGAGATCACAGTGGTGTATTGTAACATATGTCTATATATTGAATATTTCATGATTAAAGTGTATTTTTGCCGACTTGAATTGTAATGAATTATTGTGCGAGAGATGATGAAGCCCACAAGCACTAGAGAAAGCAAGCAAGTCACGTCAGGATGCGTGACATAAAATGGTGTCAGAAGTGAAAGTACATTATTTTGGATGAGGCGTGATCAACACAATTCCTAAAGGAAAACCAACAGGAGTTCATGTTTAATGAAAATACTGACATAAACTATTCATACTACAGAGGTCAAAGTATTTTAGATAAAGTGAGAGTTATCTATATTAACAAGTGAACATTGTGTGACATAAGTAAAGGAATGTCACGTGAAAAGAGACAATCAGTGGAATAAATATATGAAGTGAATGCAACATCGATTCATTACATTAAATAGAAAATGGATTACTATAAGGAATTCACTGCTATTGCCAAAGAATTTGGATTAATTGTTTAAGAATTACGAGAGTTTGTCGAAGAGAAAGTCAAAGTAGCTGAAAAGAAACAGAAATAAAATCAAATAAATGAAAGAGAGGAAAGAAGTGCAAGAAGAGAAATGGAGAAACTAAAAAATGAAAACCTGAAACTACAAATTGACCTACAGGAAAGATGCCGCAATCCTGGTAATAACACTAATGAAAAATCAACACCAAATGAATGAATCAAAGTCAGAAAATATGACAGTAAAAAAGAAAATAATAGATGTTTATCTTAGACTATTTTGAATCTGTAATGGATTTGAAAGGGTATGAGGAAAACGATTGGCCTACACAACTCATGACTAAACTCACTGGAGAAGCTTTTGAAGCTTATAACAGCATATCCAAACATGACAAAAACATTTACAAAAATGTCAAAAAGGCACTTTTATTGCACTTTGGGAAATCAGAAAATGACTAGAGAAAAGAATTCCATGAAATAAGAATTAAAAGGGACAAAGACCCTCAGATGATAGTGCATGAAGCACAGGAGAAATTAACAAAATGGCTGGAACTTTCAGCTATAGATACAAGCGATCCAAAATCTATATTAGACATGGTGTTGATTGATACTCCAGATATAGAGATTATGATCAAGGAGGGGCAGATATGGTTATAATTCCAGAAACAGAAATTATGAACAAACATGGAGAAAAACTGACAACCAAGACATGGATGATAGGAGAAAGATGAATCGAGAAGAAACAAGAGCTAGTGACATTGTAACCACTATTGACAATCACGGATATGGCTTAAGGGATTAAGGCCGTAGTCGCAGAGATGGAGGTGGTGAGTCTGAGACTATTTATGTGGAATCATCTGAAGTTGAAAGAATCATTGGTCGTGGGGGAAACAGAATCAGAGACATGGAAGCAGACAGTGGTTGTCGGATAAAGGTGTCTCGCGATGATGACCCAGCTGGCCGAAGTTCTGTTGAATTATCAGGAAGCAAAAATGCCATCTCACAAGCCAAGCGACTTATTCAAGATGCTGTAGTTGAGATTATCAATGGAAATGATCGTGGTCGTGGTTGGTGAACTATCGAAAATTTAAGAAACTGAAGAAGCATTGAAGGTCCATCGTTTGAATTCATCCCGGTTGTAATGTCATCATTTTTCTCATATTTTGTTCGGTAAAGTATATTTTGTAATCTATGTCATACATCATTTCATCTCAGATCAGCTTGATATATTTTTTATCCGTAATGGAACCTTTGAGATCACCGCATGGTGAAAATTAAGCGATATATGTATATTTGGTAAAATTGATTTGAAAAAGCCACGAAGTAAATATAATATAGTTTCGACAAGCATACCTGATGATAGTATGCACTGAGCATCTCGCCACATTTTAAAAATGTACTTGTGCAACACCTGAAGATTGAAAATCTATGAACTCCTCCATATGTCATACTTTTATTTCGAGCATTATGAGTGTTAAACATAATTCCAATGTCACAAACTATTATATATTTTTAGTCCCATAACCACGTGGTCGTTATAACCCCGTAGTCGTAGTGGGTTCTAATGTTTCCATTGGAACATTCTTGGGCTTGATAGACCTGGCGGCGCCCATCCCTCTCCAGGTCAGCGGAGGACTTTCTTAGCGTTAGTCATTCATCAACATTTATAGTGGCTTTAACGTGGGATCGATCCCACGCCCCTCACTTCGCAATCTAGCCACCTTTTTATGTTTTAATGACTTAAAAATGTTTTGTGTCAAAACTTTTTTTTTGAAGGATGGGGGTGAATGTCACGTGAAAATTCATGGGTTTTACAGAAAAAAATAAAAATGGGAGCAAACATGTGTAATAAAAGGAATGCAATAGTTATGAGGTCAACTGAAGTTAAAGATCCAGCCTAGTTGTGTGGTCACTGAGTCGAGGCGGACACGGGAGGTTACATGGAGTGTGTAGTTGTGAGAGGTCAGATTGAGAAGTTAAATCATTAGAGTGGTGCTATTTGGAATTCTAGAGATCACATTGGTGTATTGTAACATATGTTTATACTAGCGTATCACCCGTCAAAAATGACGGACGTTTTCTGCTGAAATCTATTTATTTATAATTAACCATCATCAAATACTATTTTTACATTGATCCATTTTCCAAAATTAAAATATGAGCGAAAACAATGACGCCATATAACATTTGTTTACAGCGCATCTTTAATTTGCACGCCTTTTGATGCACTGGTGCAGTAATTTGGTTTTCCCTGCTTTCTAAAATTAGTAGCGTCAGGACTGACTGACACTACTTGCGTGACAATTGCAAATTATATAGTTTAATATTGAATATTTCATGATTAAAGTGTATTTTTAAATCCCTTATATTAACTTCGCGGCCGTCTCTGTCTGTCTCTCTCTCATCATCTCTCTCATGGGCTCGGCGGGCGGAGAAAAAAAAAGTCGAAAATGACCCACTTCCCGTGATCCGATCGAACTGAAATTTGGCACACGGACCCGACCAACCTAACAATGCATCGTATCAAAATTTCAGATCGATCGAACGTACCGTAATTAAATTAATGCATTTTTAGTTTATCCTTATATTAGGTATGTAATTTAAATTCACTGTTTGTTATTGTTTTTTTCCCACGTGAAATTTTGAGCTGACGCATTGAGGCGACCCAACGAAGCGACGGGCGCTTTTGTTAGTTATGTCTCATATATAAGGAATTTATAGTCAAAAACTTTGTTTTTACGGTTTTGTTTTTTAAATCCCTTAAATTAACTTCGCGGCCGTCTCTCTCATCATCTCTCTCTGTCTGTCTTGGGCTCGGCGGGCGGAAAAACAGAAGTCAAAAATGACCCACTTCCCATGAGCCGATCGAACTGAAATTTGGCACACGGACCCGTCTAACCTAACAATGCATAGTATCAAAATTTCAGATCGATCGAACGTACCGTAATTAAATTAATGCATTTTTAGTTTATCCTTATATGAGGTATGTAATTTAAATTCACGGTTTGTTATTGTTTTTTTCCCACGTGAAATTTTGAGCTGACGCATTGAGGCGACCCAACGAAGCGACGGGCGCTTTTGTTTACATTTTACGTTTGTTTACATTTTACGTGTCACTCTGAGCTCGGTCAAGCGAATCGGTGACCAGACTTTTCCCCTCCCCCCCACCCACCCCCCCCCCACTAGGGTAATGATGCAAAGTTGAGTTAAGACAGATTCAGTTTGTAAATGTTTGAAAATAATCAATACTGTTAGTTATGTCTCATATATAAGGGATTTATAGTCAAAAACTTTGTTTTTATGGGTTTGTTTATTAAATCCCTTATATTAACTTCACCGCCGACTCGTTCGTCGTTCGTCTCGTCCGGTTTGGCTCGTCCCGCCCGCCCGCCCGCGGAAAAACAAAAGTAAAAAATGACCCACTTCCTGTAAAGCCATCGAGCTGAAATTTGGCACACGGACCCGTCTCACCTATCAATGCATCGTGTCAAAATTTCAGATCGATCGAACGTACCGTAATTAAATTAATGCATTTTTAGTTTATCTATATAAATAACTATTTAGAACGTTTATTAGTCGTCTGCTAGAGTTTTGACCTAGTTTTAAAGCAAAGGGAGATAATTTGGTTTCAGTCTGTAAATGTTTGTCGCGTTTAAAAATAATCAATACTGTTAGTTATGTCTCATATATAAGGGATTTATAGTCAAAAACTTTGTTTTTACGGGTTTGTTTTATTAAATCCCTTAAATTAACTTCACCGCCGACTCGTTCGTCGTCTCGGCTCGTCCCGTCCGCCCGCGGAAAAACAAAAGTCGACACATGTTAAATGATTTTCGCGTTGGAACATAATCAATACTTTAAGTTATGTCTCATATATAAGGGATTTATAGTCAAAAACCTTCTTTTTGCGGGGTTGTTTTATTAAATCCCTTATATTAACTTCAACTCGCCGTCTCATTCGTCGTTCGTTCGTTCGTTCGTCCTGCGGAAAATCAAAAGTCAAAAATGACCCACTTCCAGTGAAGCCATCGAGCTGAAATTTGGCACACGGACCCGTCTCACCTAACAATGCATCGTATCAAAATTTCAGATAGATCGACCGTACCGTAATTAAATTAATGCACTTTTAGTTTATCTATATAAATCACTATTTAGAACGTATAGTCGTCGTCTGCTAGAGTTTACCAAGTTTTAAAGCCAAGGGATATAATTTCGGTTTCAGTCTGTAAATGTTTGTCACTTTTGAACATAATCAATACTTTTAGTTATGTCTCATGTATAAGGGATTTATAGTCAAAAACTTTACGGGGTTGTTTTATTCCTGACTTGAATTGTAATGAATTATTGTGCGAGATATGGTGAAGCCCACAAGCAGAAGCGTAATTGCGTTTTCCGCGCCCTTGGCTAATTCATTTTGGTGCCCTTGAGAAATAGGGAAAATACTACATTATATACAATCAATAGATTATTGAAGGATTAGTCCTCGGCGCCCTTGGCAACTGCCCCGATGCCAAGTCATTGTTACGCCTCTGCCCACAAACACTAGAGAAAGCAAGCAAGTCACGTCAGGATGCGTGACACATGGGTGGAATGGTTGGTCACCCATGAAAATCTATATATATAATTCATCAAAGCAAGCGTGACGAATGACCCTCGCTGGGGTCGACCAATTCAGCGGAGTGGGTTCAAAAAATGTTTCGAGGTCAACAATACTTCTTCAGTTCACTTGCATTGTTTCTTCACAGAATAACATGTGATTCGTAGTTTAGCGGTTATCACGGCCGCCTTACGCGCAGAAGGTCCTTGGTTTAAGCCCCAGCTAAAACATTATTTTATTTTTTTAATGTGTTTGTGCCCGTTCTCCCCCCCCCTTTTTTTTCGAACATGGCTGACCCTCGCTATGGTCGGCCAATCAAAGTTTATGGTTGGCAAGCTATGGTGGTGAAGGGTGGTCGGCAGGTAGATAACCGCAGTGCGAATGTCTCGAGACCAACAATGCGACGTTCACTCGCGTTGTTTTGATTTCTTCGTGCTGTAGTTTGTGTCCATTCTTTCCCCCTTTCATTGCACTATACATGAGCAAGTCTGCGACGTATGCTACGCCGCGGGGCGTATCTATTATTGATTAATCGTCCAAGGGAAGAACAAATGGTCACCCATGTGTTATATGATTGGTCATCCGTGGGAAGAGTTGCCCCCGCCCCCAAACCGCCTAGCATCTAAGCCAAATTGGAAGTGTGAAACAATATGTTTACGTTTATTTTTTATTATTAATACACCATGGCTCTAAAAAGTTTAATGTTAAATAAGACTGCATGATACAGTTAGCCTAAATTAAAACAAACTCTTTCTTAATTCAGTTACGTTAAGCCGAGCCACTTCTCCGCCAATACTTCATAGAGCGATCCAGGTCGTTCCGCCCCACACCACTGACACACAATCTTTGTGACATAACTGCACGGACTGCTTGTTCTGCTGCATGTCTGCAAAGGTAAGTTCAACGGCCTTCCAACATGTCAACATGGATTCGCTCGAATAGATACACTGAACTGGAAAACAACCTACACACAGAGGCGTAGCAAAGAAAGTACGGACTGGGGTGGGTCATATGTCCCCGGGTGCCGATGTAGACGTGCGCCAACATTATGCTCACAGGGTTCTGTTATAATATGTGAACAAATGTAATAAATAAAAAGGAAAGGGGGGGGGAGGTCCAATTTTTATATTTTACATCGGCGCAAAGTATCGTAGCTACGCCTCTGACTACATGTAGCTGTAAGAGGAATTAGTCGAAGCTGCACCTATTTATCTGTGTCAAGGTTTAGATTTAGTGTTATATAAAATCTACATGACAATTCTTATCTGTTGCTAGTCCAACTAGACACCAATAGAATGAATAATATTAACCAATTTTTAAAATCCTTATTTTTTCATGAAGATGGTCTTGATTTTTTAAATTATTTTTAAATTTGATAAGAAGATGTATCATAGCAAATTAAAAGCTTAAGAAATTATCTTTACTGTAGTGTTCCCTTTTCCATCAAAATTATAACTTAATTTACATTTTAATACATGTTTTAACAGAGTTGGTGCAACTTTGTTTCTTCAATTAAAAGCTGGAATTAACAATTGAATTTAAAGCGTCACTTATTTTATTCCTAAAATGTTACTGACTTATGACAAGCTATTAATTTATATTGTTATAGTAATAAAATAGATTGTGAAAATTCTGAATCAACGATCCTCTAAATGAATACAAAGGTAGTCTGAAGTTATCACAGAACTTCTTTAAATTGTACTTTGCAATCCGTCATTTTATTTATAATCTAAGTACCTATTCCAACCCTAAATTTTCTCTCAGAGCTTCATGGAGTCATTCATACATCTTCGGGGCCGTCCATAAAGTACGTCACGCTATTCTTGACAATTTTTAACTCCCCCGCCCACCTGTCACAAACTGTCACAAATATTGGACCCTCCCCCCCTAAAGTACGTCACACTTTCGAACACAAAATTTCTTTTTTATTAACAAAATAATTAAAATTTAATATGAAACACCGTGGCGTCACACATGGCCATTTTTATTTTCTAAGTTGTCAAAGAATCCCGAACTTATTTACAAACGTATATTGCTAAAAATAATAAATGCTTAGCAGAGGCTACTCACAGAGAAACTAATGGAATACTTCAATGATGCTTTAACATTTGATAACATTTTATGGGAAGTCATCATCCTTTTCATCCAACCTTCCAATCAAATAATGAGAGAGCAAATTTTCGGTGATCGAAGCGAATATGTATTCATGCTATGTAGATAAACAGTTGAGAAGAAAGTTTAAAGATGAGATTACTGTAAATGTATGAAATGTATGAGATGTTCTGGCAGTTATATATAATTCGGAAAACAGATATGATTTTTGTACATCAGCTAATCTACTTTACTTTGAAATTTTGCCTTCAAATTAAAAATATGTCACATGACATTGTCAAGCAAGTAATATTTTACCACGGGTTAAAAAAAAAGAATTAATGAATTCAAGACCTGTTGATTTATTCAAGTTTATTAAGATATTGAGGATCGAAGTAATCCTTCTTAAAATATTATCATTAATTCAAACATTGCTAACAATTGTCTTAAGTAATGCAAGATTTTAAAAATAGCTTCTCTAAAATTAAGGTAATGAAAAATTAATTACGATCAATAACGAATAAACAAAAATTGTCTAATCTATAGCTGTTTTGGCTATAGACAATGGCATGGCTGAAAACATTGATACATGAAATATTGTACTAATGAGAAAAGACAGAAAAATTCGATTTTATTCAAGAAATGAAACTTTTTATTCTTATTTCGAAGATTAAAATGTATAATGTCCATATTATTAATTTATATAAAGCTATCTTTACTTTATAGCATTAACATATTTTTCGGGGGGAGGGAAGGGCGGCATATTTTGTTTCTGCCCCGGGCGGCACATACCCACGCTACGTCGCTGCCCACACTTCACAATCGTAATTTATAAATATGATCTACACCTTTTAAAAATTATGTAGAGGCTTTATCTAACAAGTAAGAACGTGTAGTCTCAATAAAACATTTTGCATATGTTACCCATTTCAAAACATTGACCTTCATTTTGTTGCGATTTTTAAAAATAATAAATCATTTTGAATTTTGTGATAAGTGGCTGATTGCAGATGTAAGTGTCCATTATTAGTTACATGGGCTGAATGTCAACGGTTGTAATTACCATTTAGAAATATACCCTACCACAGGGTAAGACAAATTGATACATTGTTCTTGCTAAAGGGAGATTTATTAACAATAAATATTTAAGCATAAATTAAAGAAATGTTGATGATTCAAAAAAATAAAAAAAAATAATAATAAAATAAAAATTAAAAAACAACAACAAAACAGCTGACATTGCTTTCAAAAGTTTTCAAAAATTACCCCCCCCCAAATCCCAACACCTCCACCTTAAAAAAAAGAAAAAACATGAGGATGCAACTGTCAACTGACCCAGGGCACAAAGGTGGAAAAAAAACAAGCCAAGACCACGAACCAATAGGAGAGCTCATCGTGAGTCCATTGCCGATATAGAAGCCGAGATATCTGACAGTGTTGGACATATTGCTGCTAGAAGTGCCAACTTTTATCGATGATATGCTTCTTTCCGAAGTGCCACAAATTTATTATTGCTTCTGTCTTATCATCGTTCAACTTCAACAGCGCCAGCACATCTCACGGGATCCGGGTGAAAACTCTTGTAAAGCTGTGTGTCATCCGCAAATAATTTGCGAGATATTACACGATCTTCACTGATCCGCCTAGCAGGCTAGTGGTAGTGGAGAAAAGATTTGGTCCTAAAATTAAGCCCAGTGGTACGCCACAGGTTAGTAATATCTCAATGGGAGATGACTCATTCACCACAACACGCTGTGTTCGGTCAACCAGGTAAGATTTAAACAACGAAGTGCAGTTCCAGAGATGCCAACCTCAGTCTTGACAACATAACCTAATGTTCAGATCACCACGGTCAGCACTACAAAGAACATCATTCATGAACGGAGTATTGCTGTCTTGCAGCTATGACCAGGTCGACAGGCAGATAGAAACTTATCAAATAAGTCTTAAGCATTCAGATGCTGCACACGCTGCTCTGACACCACTCTCTCCAGAATTTTTGAAACAAGAGGCTGCATGATGGAAATTGGAAGGAAATTGTTGCAATCATTTGGATGTGGATTAACCATCGCCTCTTTGAATTGACGTGGAACTGTAAGGCTACTATTAACAATCTCAACCAGTACAGGAAATAAGACTTCCAAACAGTCCAAATAATCTTTGTAGGGATGAGATCAACAATGGACGACGTTGGTTTAGATGCCGGGATAATACGTCTCAGCTGTTCATCCGAAATCGGAAGAAACTCTGCTGGCGGGGAGCCTTTAAATTCATTCCTCACAGCATGCGAATCACTTGGTTGACCAAAGCTCTTCCTAATACCTTCAATGTTCTCCGTAAAGAACTTACTTAGTCTATCTGCCACTTGCTCAACTCTCATACCAGGTAAAAGGGGTGGAGTTGATTTCTTCGCTAGAAGGTCATTAACCACGGAGAACATCTTACGAGAGCCAGTACTTGCAGGATTGAGAAAAGACTGAACATGTTCAGATTTCAAAATCAATTCAAATTGCATTAGTTAAAAGTAATTACTAATTAGTATAATTATTTAAACAATCTGGGACATTGTGCTGGCCACACATTCCCCTGCTCGTTAGTTGTGGCTAAAAACTTGTGAACGCTACATCACTTGCCCCATAGTCCGTCATGGACTGGAAAGAAAAAAGGAAAAAAAAAGAAAGGGGGTCAATAATGTTAATTAAAATTAAAATAAGTTTGTTTGTTTTTTGTCTGGTAAAATGTAATCGCTAATCTCCCTTCAAGGGTATTTTTTTTTATCTCCTTGAAATTAAAAAAATATTCTTTTAACATATTTTTTAATGAACCTGGAAATGTAGAACCCTTGCGCTTCCACAGAATGTCACGGAAATTTTTTATCCTACTAAGTGATATCGCATAGATATTTATCAATGATAATGAGATTGTTCGTCCTAGGGGAAGAGATGCCGATACAGTGGTGAATCTGATACAGACACATTATGTTTCGGGCTTGAACAAATCGGCCCGATAAAAAACGTGATGCAAGCGTGACGAACTGTCGCCTTGCCTGGACTTTGGATGAAAGATCAGGAAGAATATTGGAGGGGTGGGGTGGGGGTGATGTTCATATTAAGATGTTGCATTTTGGACCATTTCAGAAAAAAAAATATTGTTTAGATGTGCATTATGTGTGCAATGGTGACTTATTGATTCAATCGCGTTAAAATAAAGACTGCTCCGGCCATCATAAACTCAGCTCCACCTTTCGTTTTGGTTATGCCCCCCCCACCCTCCACAAAAAAATCACAATATAAACTGACGTCTGTCATCGTCGTCCCATGACAATACCATTGACCTCAGAGAACTGGCTGTGATATGAACGACTGAGAATTCATTCATGGGGCGTGTTGTGATGGACTTTGATCACCATCGCACAGAGGATTTTAAAGTTTTCCAAGCTATTTGTGATAGCAGCAATATGTCGAAAAAGTCAATTTTATTATTTACTAGCAGACCCGTCGGGCGTTGCAACGATCTCAGTGAAAAGAAATACATATAAATACAATAGATAAAAAAAAGAAAGAAATTACATCATTAAGGTTAACCGGGCCCATCAGTTTAACATATGACGCTCGAAAATCTGTTCATTTCAATCAATTTCATGACAAATATATTTATTTATACATGTATTTCTTAAAATCGTGCAAATTTGATTCGGAAATACAATATTAAAGTTTAATATAAAAAAAACATTTAGGGCCCCCAACCCCAAGGAAATAGACATTAGGAGTTCAGTGCCCTATAGTAATTTAATGTAGGCTCTTAAGTTTGTATATACCAAGTTTGGTCAAAATCCAGTTATTTCCTCATTATCTAACAATTAAACTAATTTGTATATAGCTAATATAAACGAAAACTTACATACAGTTCGGTTCAGGATGTGCATTTTGAAAATCTGTTAATTTAAATTCAAGTTTCATCATGGATATATTTCTCAAGATCGTTAACAACTGAGTGATAAATAATATCATAGAGTATTTAAAAAAAGACATTTGGGGCCCCCGGACCATTCGATGTAAGATGTAAATTTCAAAATGCTGTTCATTTTAATTTAGTTTCATCATGGATATATTTCTCAAGTTCGTTAAAAATAGAATGGCAAAAAATATCTCAAACATATTCGAAAAAAAGACATTTGGGGCCACTGGCCCTGAAAAATTGGACATTCGAAGTGCAGTGCCCTTTGTTATTTTAATATGGGCTACCAAGTTTTTATATACAAAGTTTGGTTAAGGGGCCGTCCATAAATGACGTCACGCTATTTTTGCCGATTTTTCACCCCCTCCCCCCCTCGTCACGCGTCGTCACAAAAAATTAGACCCCCCTCCAAAAATACGTCACAAAGCTTTGACCACCCCCCCCCAAAAAAAACACCTTATTTTCTATCCACTGGATATATTAAAATAAGTCATGTGTACCGTAATTTGTACGTGTACGCTTCGAACATATGCCCACTATTGAACCGGTTCCTTCCAGAAAATGCATCTTTTAAATTTGACTACTTTGTAGATTTCTTACCTACGTACTATACAAAGACACCTAAATCCACCCTACTTTCATTTATATTGACACGAGTGACAATAATCTTAATCCACATGACTTCACTGTATCAAGTATCCTTTCTGTGATATTTAAAATTAATGCCTTAAAAAATGAGCTAAGAAGAAAAGTTGTTTTGTGTAAGGTGTCCAGACGTCCCGATTTAGGCGGGACAGTCTTGATTTCAGACCTCATGTCCCGCTGACCCTCGCTTGTCCCGGTGGGACGCCCGTTTGTCCCGCTTTTTTCAATACTTTAAATACAATTAGTTTTTATTTTAGATTTTGGGTACGAATGACTTAATATTTTCTTAAATTTAATTAAATATTCAAAACGGTGATATTTTTTAAATAAATTTAAATTGCTTTATTATTAGCTAAGCCAGTTGGTGCGTCGATTTCTGTGGTTATTTACATGTTACTCCTTGATACGGCCTTCCCGTGACTTGTCGGTGATCCCGACGCGTAAGGTGACCAGATGTCCCGATTTCAGATTTCATGTCCCGCTCAAGTGACCAGACGTCCCGATTTTTTGCTACAGAAACCTGGTGACCACCCCCCCCCCGTCTGAGGGGGCCCCGTTCCCGCTTTGCCCCCCCCCCGGAAAATCTGGTCACCTCATTTTGTGCTACTCTCGAATTGCGATGTCCAGAATTTGATGCATTCAATAAAGTTAATGAATACTATTATATCAAGAATGGCCAGGGGCGTTAGACCCAAAACCAATCGAGCAATTATATCAAGCTTTAAAACGTTTATAATTGTATCATTTAGACCCCCCCCCCAAAAAAAAATAATATAAAAATAAATAAATAAATAAATAATAATTAATATTCCGCGTCGTTTTGACTTAAAATATCTACACATAATCCTATTCATACAATTTTTTAGACACTTATCATGCTTGTAAAACTCACGGGGGGGGGCGGGGGGGCTAACGACGCTCCCCGAAATCCCCGCCCGAGTCATGTGTGCAAGACCTCGAGCCTGCACACATAAACTTGTATTTTGGGGTAACGGGCAAAAAAGTTCGGCGACTCCTACCGTAAGAAAACCAAACGGAGCTGCGGCTACATCACAAATACATTGATGTCAACGTGAAACGACGCTTTTATACGTTCTCTTATGAGTTCTCAAACTTAAGGATTATAATTAGCTTTAATTTTCATTTCTTGATAACTTACGCCAACTGGCGTTTGATAGCCTACAGATATTGCATTTCTTTGGCACTTTGAGAAGCACTGATGGTTTTAAAAAAATAAAATAATAAATCATATCTTGATAGCTTACGCCAACCAGCGATGGCCTACCGACCGGCACATTGAGAAGAACTGATTTAAAAGTCATTAAATAAATTGTAAGCGACCAAATATTAGTGGAAGTTTTATTTAAAGTTACCCTTTTCTGTGACGTCACATTTCTTCAAACCCCCCCTCCATCCCCCTTGTCACGCATCGTCACAAAAGTGTGACCCCCTCCCCCCCTAGGTGCGTGACGTCATTTATGGACGGCCCCTGACATCCATTCATTTACTCAGTGACTAACGCATAAACTAATTTTTATACAGCTCACATATGCAAAAAATGATATTAAGGGCTCATTTAGTGCAAGAGGTCAAGTTCAAAACACAAGCTTGTTTCAATCAGTTTCATAGTGGATATATTTGTCTATATTTCTCAAGATCTTTAATAATTGAATGGGGAATAAAATCTTAAACGTTTGTGAAAAAAAGATATTTTGGGACCCCAGTCCCGAAGAAATGGACAAAAGGAAATTAGGGCCCTATACTATTTCAATATTGCCTTCCAGGTTGTTTTATACCAAGTTTGATTAAGATCCATCAATTTACCTAATAGCTAACGCTTAAACTAATTTTTATATAGCACATATAAGAAAAAAATCATATTATGGGCCCCCGGCGCCTCATGAGTGTTAAATTTTGCACACACAAAAAGTTGCTAGTGACCGTCCCAGGAGCGTACTCAAAAGTCTCCAAAAGTTTTATGGCGATCGGCGATCGGATGAATGGTTTAGTCAGCTATAAAGGACATGCATACATACATACATACATACATACATACATACATACATACATACATACATACACACACACACACACACACACACACACACACACACACACACACACACACACACATACATACATACATACATACATACATACATACATACATACATACATACATACATACATACATACATACATACATACATACATACATACATACATACATACATACATACATACATACATACATACATACATACATACATACATACATACATACATACATACAATACTTTGATTTTTATTTCAAATCTTGTAAGGGGCTGTCCATAAATTACGTCAACAAAATAGGGGGGGGAGGGGGTCTGAAAATTTTTGACAATTGTTGACAAGGGGGAGGGGGGGGAGGTCAAGAAAAGTTGACGTCAACAATGTTACTTTAAAAAAAAATTTAATACTTAACTTAAGTTCACTTAACAAATGAAAGTTAGACAGCGTTTGTAGTCCTGTGTTACACACTCGCCCAACCTTCAGTATTTTAATTGATCTAACCCTATTCCTAGTTTTTAAAAACCGTGCTGTGCTTTTAGAGACCCCACACAATTCAATATAGACACACGAGATGTTTACTGGTAACACTTATTTTTTCAAAGTTGTTGTTTGTTGGTCTGCTGTGCAAAAAAAAATAAGTAAGTAGACAGTCTACATTATACTATTTGAATGTCTATATATAAATTATAAAATGCACTATTGGTTATACTAGACTGTATTAGAAATCATTGGCTTTCACTGTGAAATTAGATTAGGTCTAACGGTCTAAGTCTAAAGTTAAAGATTAAATGATTAATTTCATTAAAGTTAAAGGGTAATCCTGCAGTTTTGGCACCTATATTATTTTGCAGCGAATTAATGATTAATATATATTATATTTTTGCTATTACAGTACTAATTTTTTAGTTTTTTTAACTTCTAAGGCATTTTTCGGCTCTAAACAATACATAGTTAACATAGTCATAGTCCGAACTCGATACGAACGATAATAAACTATACAACTATTTTTTTGTATCACCCTACTTGCCGAGTTGTCACAGTAAGATGCCAAATAAAATGTTCTCAAGTACAAACAAACAAAATAAGAATCAAAAGTCTAGTAAAGAAATAAAAAATTAAATATCAGGTAAAATCTTTATTGATCTTGTAAGAACAATAAAATATATATTGATCTTCTTAGAACAATAAAGTAGATGAATGGTTCCTGGATAATTTTTAAAAAAACTTCTTCAGTAAGTAAATTAATTTTAGCATGGGTAACAAATCTGGCTAGCAAGGTGCTAGATAAACAAAATGAATGTATTTACAAGAGCCAAAAAAATGCCTAAGAAATTTTAAAAACTAAAAAATTAGCGCTGTAATAGTTAAAATATAACATATATTAATGCATTTAATAATTAAAAATGAAAGTTCTCAGGCAGAGGCGTCACTAGGGTTGGTGTCACCCGGGGCGGTAGCTCTTGGTGTCACCCCCCCCCCACGACTTGCCCCATAAATCTCCACGAGTCACGAGTCTGCCAAATACCGGGAACATACATATTCTTTAGTAACGTTTGAAAATATAGATCAAATGTTTGTTACAAAGGCATTAGGAGAAAAGTTGAATTTAAAGTCGATAGGTAAAATATTGTAACATTTAAGAACTAAAAAGAAAAAATGTTAATTAAAATTTTTTATTTTAACATAAAATTATTAATTTTAAGTAATACGGTTAAATAACTGTAATATTTTCAAATTTCACAAACTTGCATCTACATTGCTTTCCATTAAAATGTACAATTACATTACATTACCAAAATTAGATTATATTACCAACCATTACAGTACAACTTCAAATGAGGTAAGGTTGTAACCGTTCTGTTTTGGGTTTGCAAAATCAGCAACTATCAGAATATTATGTAATAATTCAAAATACAATGCCATTAAATATATTTAAAAAATCAGAATTTAGATTTTCTGGCCCTTAAAACTGAAAACTTGTTTATTACGTCATCGAAATCTATTTCTTGTGCCGAATCACTTTCAATGGATAACATGGCAAGATCAGAAAGCCTTGACTGCCCCATTGTGATCGGAAAATAATTCTTTATAAGCTTTAGCTTTGAAAAACTCCTTTCACATGAAGCCACAGACACACAGATTGTAACAAATAATCGTAAAATCATTGTGAGATAGGGGAGAGATTCTATGAAGTCCCATTCAGCTACAAATTGCAAAACGTCAACTACGGACAGTCTTCAGCCTCTTTGAGATCGATCTCTGCTGCCTTCATGGGCCTTCTCAGCCTTGGTATTTCTAATAAAAGCTCTTCCTCTGACAACTCATCATAGAAAGTGGACAACCTTGGATTGGACTTTAGTAATTCTTCTTCAGTGGCAGATATCAAGCTTTTGGCTTGAACAGCCTCAAACATGGTTGCTACCTCCTTGATTGCACTTGATCTGATCTGGAGTTCAGAATGGAAACGATCAATACACTCAAACATCGACCTTTTGTTTTCTTCTTTCAGAGTTAGTCCAGCATCTCTTGTTTTCTCACATGTCACCCTTTTCTTCAACCTGGGTCTGTTCTCTACTGAAATTCCAAGTTGTTCTGATTTTAAAAGCGCTGTGATATTGTCCATGTTTCAATCTATCATAGCACAAATTGTGAAAGGTGTAACGTTGAGCTTTGTATTTGTTTAATAATAAAGCTCAAATCTATTGTTTTCTATATAAAAAGCTTTTTATGCAGATTTACTTTGCTGTATGAAAACTGAAGCCGGAAATTCTGACTGGTTCCCAGTCGAAACAGGTGTGAAGCAAGGATGTGTCATGTCACCAAATGTTATTTGGAATAGCAATTGATTGGGATCATGCGAAAATGCACGGATGCCGGATTAGGCATCAAATGGACCGAAAACAATACTTTGGAAGACCTTGACTTTGCAGATGACCTGGCTCTTATAAGCTCAACGCATCTGAACACCCAAGCAAAAATAGATCGTCTCCAGCACTTTTCAAATCAAATTGGTCTTCAAATCAACACAACCAAAACAAAAGTCATGGACCTCACCAACCAACCCAATGATATTATACTTAATGACCAAACCATAGAGAAAGTAACCAACTTCACTTACTTAGGAAGCAAAATGTCATATGATGGAGATGCAACATCAGAGATAATGACTCGAATTGCGTTGGCGTCAAGTGCTTTTAACAAACTTACAAATATTTGGAGATCAAAGACACTTAGCAAACATATAAAACTTAGGCTATTCAACTCTTGCGTAATCCCTGTACTAACATATGGATGTGAAAGCTGGAAATCCACTCAAGCTATAGAAAAGAAATTAGTTGCCTTCGAGAACAAATGCCTCCGAAAAATTTTGAATATAAAATGGAGTGATTTTAAATCAAATGAAACAATAAGAGAAGAAACCAACCAAGAATATGTGTCAACCTTTATAAGGAGAAGGCGTTGGAATTATATCGGTCATGTTCTTCGAATGGACGAGAGAAGACTACCACGGCAGGCCTTCATATGGACACCAAAAGGCAAAAGAAAACAAGGAAGACCAAAAGAAACCCTACGTAGAACAATCAAAAGAGAAAGCTCAACCATGGGTCTAAGAAATAATCAAGACCTAATACAATTGGCGACGGATCGTCGTAAATGGAAATCAATGACTTCTGCCCTATGTGCCGTCTTTGGCCCGAGAGGAACTAACTATTGTTTTCATTACACGATTCGTTTGTGTTTTTTTTATAAATTTCATTCACTTTCATCGTGTGCTCTTTAATGACATACATGTGCCAAAAGTTATTATTTAAAGAAGGACAATGTTCCCAACATTCACTCCCCAATAATAATGTTCTATGTGATTTTTGATAGACCTATATTGAGTTAGGACCTTGTTATTTTGTACTACCTACAAAATTGTCTCACGATACACCTTTCACAATTTGTGCTATGATAGATTGAAACATGGACAATATCCCAGAGGCAATAACTCATTTTTGTCAAAAACTCAACTTAGAACATTGTTATTCTAGGGGACGAATGTGAAACAAGCCTTAAATTGAAAAAAAAATTAATTAATTAATTGAATGCCATTTTTTAAAGTTTAATTCTTGTCTGTCATACTTTAAAAGAACATTAAATTTTCTAAAATTCGTGTAACTTTTGAACGTGTCCAAAATTTAAGTGTCATTTGGCTTACTTTTGTAACTTTCTTTCAAAATTAGTCAATCATTATTAAAGAATTATTTAACCAGGAAAAGGTATACTATGATGTGGCATTTTGAATCAAAAATAATTCGAGAAAATTCTCACTATCTTTCCCTGTTTTAACAAAAAAATTAATTCAACAGGCTTACCTTTGCTGCTCCAAGAATGTGGAATCATGAATTTTAGACAAAATACTTGAATTTAATAGATTATATATTCAGTAATATGCTTTATAATGTTCAGACCAGATGGTTTTCAACGTTAAACATTTGTCGCTGCAGGCGCGGTTCTGATCGCGTCGTTCAAAATCAACTTTACTTCGGCTGCCGAACGTACGCATCACGCGATCTATCAGTGATAATCGTTTCATACGAAATCAAAAGGACTGAAATGTTTTTATGTGAAATTAATTTAGTGTTAAAGGTTATTTTAAAACAGTACTTATACTCAAGAAAAAATACGAAAATCATGTTTCTTAGAGTACATTACATTAACAAATAGATATGCATGTTTAATAATTATAAATTAAAAAAATAAATAACTCAAACACGTTAAATACCTTACTTTCCTATTTAAAAAAAAAGAAACCTATCTATTTTTTTTAAAAAGAAAAATCTTATCCTCCCCCCCCCCTCAACTGTCGTGGAGGAAGTAGTGAGTTAGGATTTTTCTCAAGTCACAGGCTTACTCCTCGTGTGTGTCGGTATGTCAAAGCCCAGTATGTTGGATTTTCTTCTAAAACAAAAGACACCGCTTCTTTTATGTCCAGCCTTTTTTAAATTGTGTGGCTTTTGCTTTCCTTTTTTTACTAATTAGTTTTATGGTAGTTTGTGAGACATTTTATTATTGCCTGTTAACTGATATTTTATTTTATTAATAAGTTTTCGGTTTAAACGAATTTCAATGTATTTCTCAATTTCTTTCTAGATGAAAAATAGTGTCTTCTTTTTTTTCTGACATAAAATCGTACACAGTAAATTTTAGGCTTGGGTGTCACCCCCTGATGGGTGTCACCCGGGGCGGCCCGCCCCCACCGCACCCCCCTAGTGACGCCACTGTTCTCAGGAGAAAAGAAAATTAGCAGCGAAATAATATACGTGCCAAAACTGCAGGCTTATCCCGGCCCTTATTTGAAGTCTTAAAAATACAGTACATGTCTAGAATGTTTAGAATTATCATTAACTATGAAATATTGTTAAATAGGCCTAGGCCTAATTATTTTTCTTCCCTGGTTTTGTGTTTTTTGTTTTTGTTTTAAATAACAAATTTATTAACAATTGAATTAATAACTTAATTTTTGTTTTTTTAGATGTACAATGGAGAAACCAAACTTTCACAAGTTGTTGTGTGAAGGATATTTGAAGGCATTTCCCAACAAGCGCAAGCAAGACTCTGAAAGAGAAGTAACTGAAATTTGGAATAAATTGAAAAAAGAGGATGATTTGCCAACAAAAGTAGATTCGTTATTGAATAGTTATGCCGCCTTAGCACAGAAAAATAAGGCAACATTAATGAGCTTCTGGGCAGACCAGTCTATGAAGAGTGTAAATGTTCTTCCTAAAAAAGCAGCCACACATGTAAAAATTGAAAAAGAAGTTGTGAAACATCAAACACAAACCATTCAACAAGACCACATAGAAATCGATTTAGAAGCTTGTCCATTAAGTACTACTTGTGATGAAAAATCTGTAAAATACAAAGCAAAAGTACAAGGTGAATTACTGAGTCAGATAAGCATCTTCAAGACCGATTTGATTGGCTTGTATAAACGAAAAGAAAGTGGTGTTTTAAGTTCAGATCAGGAAAAGGAACTAAAAGGAAACAAAATTAAGGTTGATGAGCTAGAAAAAAAACTGAAAAGAAAGAAATATGAACAAGAAAAACAGAAGATATACCTCTTAAAATGCTCTCCATTCAAAATAGTACAGGAAAAATCCTTCACCTAAGACCCGTTTTAAGTTTTATTATTTTTTAAACATTGCTTCCTTTGTAGCAGCACTTGGTATACAAATATCAGTAATTTTACTTTAAAAAATGACATACCCAGATTGTTAAAGGTGAAAAAATGTACTTAATTAGTATAGATGTACTTGTAACTGAGAGAAATTTGAAAATCTCAGCTTAAAAATATTCTTTTATTACCAAAACAAAGATGTCCCAACTGAGCAAAAATTTTAAGACATGTTTGAATAAAACAGGAAACTGCAGAAAAAATTCACTCATACAAATATAATGCAAAGTTACAGTCAATGCCATAGGCTAGAAACCCAAGTTTTGTTTTAAATGATTCCCAGATTATTTTGTTTCTTTCCACCATGTAGACCTTAATGCCTTTCTTCCCTTAAAAAATGGCGTCAAGCATTTTACTCAATGACCCCAGTAAGTGGAGCCTATTGCCCCACGGGGCCTTTTACCCTGCTTTACCCTAATGTGTAAACATTTTTGTAAACCCTGTAATCTCTTTTCTGTTTAGTGTAAGCCTTTGTAGTTATGAATTGGAAATATGTCATAAGTTAAAAGTTTATTAAACTTTGTTTTTCTAAACATTTTTCTTTTTATTATTTATTTATTTATTTTTTATTTTTTTTTGTTATCAAATGTTGACGTAATTTTATAGGGGGGGGGTCTCTGGAAGTTTGACAAGTTGTTGACAAGGGGGAGGGGGGGAGGTAAAAATCGCCAAAAAATTGTTGACGTAATTTATGGACAGCCCCTAACGTAAAATTAAACCACTTCTGATGGTCCTAATGATCTCAAAATTTTACCACAGATAGATCTTGGATGACAATGCATTTTATCAAAATTTCAGATCGATCAAATGTACCGTAATTAAATTAATGCATTTTTAGTTCTATTTCGTTCTATTTTTCACACAACGCCTATCGACATAGTAATTTTCAAGCCGAGGGGGGGAATGCCATAACCAATGAAAAAATGGGGGCATGTCCTCTCCAGCCAATCGGCGTTAGGTGAACATGTGAAGACTGGATGCGTTCATGGCCTGTGCGCACGTGGTTATACTATGGGTCTGTCATGCAGACACGGACAACGATTACATCACATGTTTAACAGCTCAGTAATACGAAACTAAATCTAAATTGACTTGATAATACAAGAAGAACAAAAGGAGTTTTGATTATTCAAACATAAAACACATAAAGCGTGTATTTATCAAAACGACAAGTTAGTTGGGCTTTTTGAAAAAAGTCGGCGCCGTATGCGCCCTAAAAAAAGTGCATTTTTTTTCAAAATAGATTTTAGCTGAAAACATCCGTCATTTTTGACGGGTGATACGCTAGAATATATATATGTATGTATGTAGTATGTATGTATGTATGTATGTATGTATGTATGTATGTATGTATGTATGTATGTATGCATGTATGCATGTATGCGTGATGTGTGTGTATGTGCGCATGTGTGTATGAATGTATTTATTTATACAATATAATATATTTCTTTTACATTGTGACGTTGTAGTCTATGACTATGAGTATGACTCTAGTTTTTTTAGGTTCTAAAATGAACAGTGACATGGAAGGGGAGGGTGGGTTTTATGATGCTGTCATGCTCTGTATAGCAGGGTTAGGGAAACTTTTTGCCTGAGAGAGCCATTAACACCACATTTTATTTTAAAGTAATTCTGGTAGAGCCATAAATTTTGTTTAAAACTAAAAAATTGAAGTAAATATGTGCATTTTGTGTAATTTCAACACTAAAGGTACAATAGTTATGTCTCTGAATTCTTTTTAAGAACATTGATATACTATTTTTTGTCTATGCAATTAATATGTAAATCAAATGAGTCTGAATAAACGTTTTTTTTTCCAATAATGGAACATTTGTCTGAGAGCCAGATGCAGTCATCAATAGAGCTACAACTTGCTTGCGAGCCATGGTTTCCCGACCCCTGTTGTATAGTGTGGTAAGGTGTCACAAGGGTTGATGTCACCGACTCACAACTTACCCCATAGACCTTCGAGTTTTCCAGTGCAAAATAACGGGAACATACAGAATTGTAACCCTTGTGATGGTGTCGCCAGGTGCGGTCCGGTCCCCCCGTACCCACCTAGTGACGCCTCTGTATTGTGGTGAGGCGTTTTCAACCTACAGCAAGCCCCAGATTATTTTTTTAAGGTTTTTTTAAATTTAATTTTTTTGTTTTGTTTTTTTAAATAGTCGGCTGATGAGCTTTGCTAAAATCGTGGACAACTCCTGGTGACACACAAATAGTGATGTAACACCAGTGGCGCAGTCAGGAAGTGGTCAGTAGATAGCTTTAGTATCGATTCATAATTGAAAGGTGAGAGGCAGGGCTGGTCTTAGCAATTGCGGGTCCCTAATGCGCCTAGTATGCGAAAAAGATTGCGTGGGCCCAGTCTGGGTAAGGATAATGAATTAATAAGGATAATAAGAGAAAACTAAGATAGGCGGGGCCTGTGAAAGTGCGGGGCCCACTGCGGCCGCATAGGTTTCAGTGGCCTAAGACCGGCCCTGGTAAGAGGAGTTAAAGAGGGGTAGACACCATGAGTTGACCTCATCGGTTGACAACTAACAAATAGTACTCAATATTCAAGAAGAAGGGAAGTAAGTGGTGAATAATTTTGAGCAATGAAATACAAGTTATTGGAACTTTTTTTCTGCTTGTTTCCGGTGTGCATTTCCCTTTTCCCCCATGATAAAACTGCGCCGATAAAGGGCCACGTATGTAAAGCACCTACAATACGGCCCACGCCAGAAAAAACCCAACAATAAACATACTCTATCAATGCAGAACTCGACAAAAGTACTCATGCCTATGCAGTGGCGTAGCGAGGGGGGGGGGCAGGGGGGGACATATGTCCCCGGGCGCCACGTTAAGGGGCGCCAAAATGATTAAAACTCATTATTTAATTGTGTTTTGATGTAAACTAATGTATCCCAAATACGTTTGCAAGATTGAATTTTGGAGCTCCGAAAATATATTCATTACAAATCAGTTGGAAAGCATGATTTTGGCGCCCCCATTGAGCATTCAGGGGCGCCATTCTACTCCTAAATAAATGACACATCCACAATGTAGGATTGCTAGTGGCGATTTAAAAAATAACTGGGAGAGAGAGTAGGGGAGCAGTAAGAGACAAAGGCGATTCTATTAATAGAACGGACAGAGACGACACTAAAAGCAACCAAAATGACCAAGACAAGAAATAGGAGTGGCTTAAAGCAGTAGTTCTCAACCTGTGGTCCGTGGACCACTAGCTGTCCGTGAAGATGTGCCGGGTGGTCCGCGAGCAAAGCATGAAATTTACGCATTGTATGATTCATCAAGAAGGACTAACAAGTAAAAGAATTAACGCAGACTTAAAATATATTTCTGATCTGGCCTAAATAGTTTTAAATTTTATCAAGGTTCGTCCATTAAATTATGGTCTCTTTGATTTCCTATGTTCGAATATTAATCTTGAACATTAACAGTTACTGATGTATACTGAAGTTCGCTGGTTATCAGACTGTTTGAATTACGTGACGACGTAAGAGAGTTTCTTGTAGAAAAAAACTCAAAGCTTGCTGATCATTTGAACCATAGTTTATGGTTGCTGTTCTGGCTTACTTGGCTGAAACTCTTGAAGAACTCAATAAACTTAATTCAACTCGGCAAGGAAAGCAGACACATTATATTACTCTCAGTGACAAAGTGTCTGCTTTTACGAAAAAGCTTGATCTTTGGAAAAGAAGATTATTTCAAGGTAACTTTGAGATGTTTGATCAATTATACGAAATTACCGATTAACCAGAAAATGTTGAAATAAATAAACAACTGTTGATAAATTTGATTTCTGGTCATATTCGATCAATGCAGGCCAAATTTTAATTCTACTTTGGCGATTTTTTACGTTCAGTGGGTTTTAGTGGGTTTCCAGTCCTAATCTCGCACGCATTGTCTCATCAAATAAAATTACCAACATCGTAATTAAACCAATTCATTGAACCGACTAGCAATACCACTTTGAATATGTTGCATCAGAAAGTGGGCTTAATGAAATTTTGGAGTACTCCGAGCTGTCTCAGATAGCTTTTAAAATACTTTTACCCTTTGCAGCTTTGTGAAAGTGGATTTTCTGCATTGCTAACAATAAAAACAAAACATCGTTCGTACTAAATAAACTATAGCAGTCTTTTTAATACAAACTACTGTTTATGACTTAAAGTTTTTTTTATAGTTAGCAAGTAGAATTAAATAAGATGACTGTAAGACTAATATAAATGACATTTGTTCTTTACAAAAGAAAGCCATTACAATATTGTTTTTGGAGCACGCAAAACGTAGCATATTAGTATAGTTTTACTAACTAACATGTATACTACTTATATATATCAATAATCTTCTGTATAGAAGGAGCGTGTGAAACAAATAACAGTATAATTATATTCAACTTTCCAGCTCAGCAGTAGCACAATTTTTAGTAGTGGTCCGTAGCTAAGACACACATTTTTCAAGTGGTCCTTGAATCTCAAAAGGTCGAGAACCACTGGCTTACAGAAGTCTCTCCTCTCAAGGGATTGTGTCGGTATGTCAAAGCAAGTTGGATTCCTTTTATATGAAACATCAAACACCGCCTCTCTTTCCTGTCTCTCTGTGATCAAACTTGATCACTATGATCCACTGTTAAGGGGCACTTACAAGATTCCCGAGAAAATCCAGGCTCAGTATCTTATTTATACAGGAAATACAAAATGAATTTACCCACCTACTTTCATCGACTGTAAGGAATCAGCTGTTGAGTGAAATCAGAAAAAACAAGTACTACGGCGTAGACTACGGTATCCTACTTGACTCAGCACCCGATCTAAGACAGATTTATCAAGTCATCAGATTTGTGGATGTGGATTTTCAAACTAAAAAAGAAACCACCAAAGAATCATTTTTAGGTTTTATCCAGATACATTCCGAAGACGCAGCAAACATTGAAAGAGTTATCGTAGAGAAACTTGAATCTAATAACATACCTCTAGCCGACTATCGGTCACAATGTTATTACAATGCTGCTGTAATGACTGGGCATATATCCGGCCTTCAGCAGCGAATATGTGCCAGAAATCACAGAGCATTGTTTTCAGGTGTGACAACCAGAGCTTAAACTTACCAAGAGTACACTCAGCTAAACAGGATCCAGTTGTTATCACGTTTTTGGAACAGTTGAAAGTATAAATTTTTGTTTTCTCTCGTTCAACAATTCGTTGGGAAGAATTAAAAAGAGTTGTGCCAATCACAATGAAGAGGGAGTCTGAAACACGTTGGAGTGCACGATCAGAAGCTGTTAAAGCAATTTATGAAGGACTAGATTTCACTAGATGAACTGGTAGAGCTGTTGGAAAAATTCTCAGAACATACAAATATGACGCCTGACACCAGAAGTGATAAGGGAAAATTTGCTGGCAGGTATATTAAACTTTAACTTCCTAGTTTTGTTAAATTTCTGGAACATCATACTTGGGGAAAATTGATCGTGTCCAGAAACGAGCAAGAGGTATGTTGAGCAAGAAATTGTCAAAATTCGAGATAATTTGAGCCAGGTTGCGGTAGATAATGGAAAGGAAGATGCACAACTTTGGGAATCGAGGTTGACAGACAAATTAGACGACATCGGAGGATGCCTGGAGAATTAACAAGAGATGCAGGACTTTCTGCAGAAGAAGAATTGCACGTGATATGAACAGCGTAATTGGTAGAATCCAACAGGAGAAATCAATACGTTTTTTACGTCTAAAAAAATCCAAATTTGGATTTTTACTAGACGTCAAAACTCTACTTGCTGAGACAAAAGTCGATACACTTCGTTGAAATTGCTTAGATTTTGCTAATTTATGCGACACTGACGTCAATGGTAATGACTTGTGCACATAAATCAGTGACTGAAAAATGCTTCTCAGTACCCGGACTGAATTTCTATCGGAAACTCCTTTGGATGTTCTTGGTTTTATTGTTTCATATGGATATGACTTATTTCTGAGCCAAGCGCATTTCACTTCAAATACTTCTAACAATTGCTGTTTCAACTGATAGCTGTGAGCGGTCCTTCAGCAAAATGAAGCTTATTTTGTCTTATTTACGTGCTTCAATTGGAAAAGATAGTCCGAGTGATCTTGCACTCCTTAGCACCGAAAGAGAAACACTTGAGAATATTAATTTTGACAACGTGATTGACGAGTTTGCGACAATCAAATTAAATCAAGGAGAAACAATTTTTTGTAGACTATGTCTAATCGTATAATTAGTAGAGTATTTTTTTTTCAAATAAATTGTTTACAATCGTATAGATAAATATTAGTCTTTATTCTATTTCATTAAAATACCAGAAGCTTCGAAAATGAACTATATAAACCGTAAAATTTCAAATTTTTCTTCGGGCCCAGAATCTTTCGGTCCGACAAGGGGCGCCGATTTTGTGTCATGTCCCCTGGCGCACATGACCCTAGCTACGCCACTGTGCCTATGCGGCCCTGAAAAAGGGTTCATTCGCGTAATTTACAATGTGAAATTAGTCAGATGTCTCCTCTAGCCTCTATTCTTCTACCTTCTGTAGCCTTTGCTCTACATTCATGCTTTTTTAAAGTGTCTTAATGTTAATCTCATAGTGCCTTCTCATACTATATTCCTTGATTACAGCTATATTATCTTTACAAATTTAGAAACACATGTTTACTGCCAATATCAGAAACGAAAAAAAATCAGCCCACTGAAGTTTTGAAAAGTTAAGTTTTCAGATTCAAACTTTTTAACCATTTTAAAGCCTATTAGGTTTGATTTTTTTTTAAAAAAAGGTTGTGCATTTACCGACAGATTCTTGATTAATATCAAATTCGCTGTAACATGTAAGGGTGATGTAATATCCTGGCACTACACCACTCCATTTCTTAGACGCTAATACAAATTCGAGTACATGAAAGCTACTGGGTTACTGCAACGATAATAATTCAATCTCGACACAAATTTATTTTCACTTTATCTTATCAAAACGAAAACGATCTCTGGTGTCCATTCTTTTAGTAAAGCCTTAAATTAAAGAACTATTTTATTTTTAGTTGATATTGTAGGAACATTAAAAATATTTTCATCTAATAATATTCCACGTGTCGAATATAATTGTGCACCGACCTCGCGGACCATGCATAGTTGTTTGGCCGACCGGATGTAGCCTGCGGGCCTGTATTCTAGAGTTTTTCTGATTTTGATTGACTAAAAATATTTACATTTTAAAAATATAACTATAATGATTATAATTTCAATAAACATACTGAAATGATTTTTTTTAAAATCTAGACATTGGATGAAGGTTCAACTATTCTTGAAAATGAAGGTTAATAAACTGTTTAAAGAAGGAACTAATTTGTGTGAGCGTCCGAGCGCGTGTTTGTCACTGATTAACGTGGCTGGTTGTAATATGTCTCGGGCGCGTTCATTTAAATTTTTAATATCTGAATTTGTCTTAAATACAGCAAAAATAAAATATAATAATAATAATAATGGCAATAACAACAATGACGAAACAAGGGACAAATTAATTCAACGGCAGAAGTAAGAACTGCATGTACTTAAAAATAATAACAACGTTGAAATATTCTTAGATTAAATTTACTTCATTTAAAGATATTTAATACCGATTGATAAAGCTGTAAACCTGCCAATCATTTGATCAGTACCATTCATCGTTTTTAACTTTCAGTTAACTGTAGAGCCAGATCAAGAACCATTTTGTACCCCCGTGATGGATTATAACTAGCGCTGCGGATATTAACGATTAATTTCTCGATTAACCGTGAATTTTTTTTTACAAATTAAGTTATTTTTTAACGATTAATCGACCAATCACTTACAAATTATTAGAAGTAAAAAACGTTAAAAAAATGTTAAAAATAGCGGCCGATAAATAATAAATGTTCAGGCGATTGCACGATCATTTTGGTTTTAAAACTAATGAATGTTGGGAATGTTCAAAATGTTGATAAACTTTGTCTACCATGGTTCTAACACGTATAACATAATAAATTTTGATTTTTGACTTTAATCGAAATTAACGATTAATTAATAGTTAATTTTTCAAAAGTTAACGATAAAATTTAAATTAATCGTTATCAGCCCTAATTATAACTCTTCTTTACAAGCTTGGGTGTGAAAAGCACCGCAAACATGGAGTCTAAGATCGTAGGAAATAATGGAAGGCTTAGTTGGAATATTGAAAGAGGTTCTAGGAACTCACATTCAGCCATGAATTTCAAAACATCAAATACTGACTAGGTCATTAGCTGTTCTCTTGTGTAAATAAAAGTTAATCTTTGGATAGCTCATACAAAAAGGCTTGTTTGCTTTGCTTTGCTTTTATAAATCGGACACAAATAATTTTTTTACACAAGCTGATAGTAAACTCATGGGTTGAACCGCTCCAAACATATCTGATACTTTCTTTGTCGCTGTTGATATGATTTGAAGTTCAGAGTTTAAAAAATCAATACACTCAATCATCTCTGTGATGTTATTTTCTCTCAGAAAGAGCCCAGCAACAGTACTCTTAGTAGCTATTCTTAACCTTCCTTTTCTGTCTAACAAAGTAACATAGTCTGTGAAAATGACTTTTCTATCGTAAGTTCCAACAAGCGACAATTTTTTTTTACTGAACAAGAAAAACTTATCTTATCTCATCTGTTTACAGACGCTCCTTCTGTACAGAAGATTATTGCGTCCTACGCTTATCTATGGTTTGTGTTTAGTCCTGCATTTTTATTAGAGATTTAAATGCTGATAAAGTGTTGGTTTTCCTGGATTCTTCAGGCAACCCATTCCACGCCCGAATTCCGGACGGGAAGAAAGGAAAACTTGTATGTGTTTGTTCTTGCATACGGAATAAGAAAGGTGTTTTTATCCTTATGTCTATCTGAGGGTTGTATTAAGTTATCTTTGTGTTGTATTTCTAAATTAGAATTAATTGCTTTATGTATGATTACTACTTTGCTTTTGGTTCTTCTATCCTCTAGTGTTTCAAGGTTTAATGATTTAACTAATAGTGTTATTCTTGTCAGTTTCGAATATTCTCCAGTAATGAATCTGGCAGCTCTTTTTTGAATTTGTTCTAGTTTATCAATGTTTTCTTTGGTGGATGGGTTCCATACAGAAGATGCATATTCTAGTACAGGTCTCACCAAAGTGAGGTAGCATTTTAGTTTTATATCTCTACTAGCAAAATACCCGCGCTATGCTGCGGAAAATAGGATTTCAGTTACCGTTGAGAACCCGCGTAACACAAATTCAAAACACCAATTGATTTCAATCTGGATCATGATGAATATAATACATATATTAACTTCACCGTCTTTTCTGTCTGTCTGTCGTAGTCCCGCAGAAAAACAAAAACGAAAAGTAAAAAATGACACACTTCCCGTGATCCTATCGAGCTGATAATTTAATTTTTTTACACGCTTTTATTTAATTCACACTGTTTGTATGTTGTATCCATCCATCCATCCATCCATCCTTCCTTCAAATCTTGAAACTTAAAATTAAACCATTTCTGATGAACCTAGAGATCTCAAAATTTTACCACAGATAGATCTTGGATGACAATGCATTGTATCAAAATTTCAGATCGATCGAATGTACCGTAATTAAATTAATCAATTTTTAATTTATCTCTATTTATCACTATTTAGAATGTATAGTCGTCTGCTTGAGTTGACCTCCACGGCTCACTGGTTTCACTCAAGCCCTCGTTAACCAAATTCCCGTGTTTACTTCAAGGGCAGGGGAGATCAGCGCGTTTCAGTCTTCTGTAAATGTTTGTAAATAAAAGCGTGTACTTTTTAAAAAAAGATTTTTTACATTTAACTTATTTCCTCTGCTACGTACTCAACAACTTCCCAAAGTTTCGTGCTCCTAACTACACGGGAAGTTAGATATTTAATGATGAGTCTGTTATATATAGCTCATATAAGAAAAAAACTACATTTGGGCCCCCGGCCCCCTAGTGAATAATAATTTTATATTTGGTTGTGATTGTTATCATCGCGGGAGGGTACTCAACAACTTTCCAAAGTTTCATGCTTCTACCTACACGGGAAACATACGAATTTGTGATTTTCAGTTTTTATATAGCTCACACAAAGAAAAAACTTTATTTGGGCCTCTGGACCCCAGTATTTGAAAATTTAAATATTTTTTTGCCTGTTGATATCGCCGAAGTGTACTCAACATCTTCCCAAATTTTCATTCTTCTATCTACTCGCGAAATAGGAGAATTAGTTATTTTAATTTTAATTTTGCCCATATAAGGCAAACAATGGTTTTGGGCCCCCGGCCCAAATGAGTGTGAATTTAAAAATTATTTTATGCCAATTTTCGTCAGGAGAGGCTACTTAACAACTCCCCAAGGTTTCATGCTTCTACATACACGGAAAGTTGGAGAATTAGTGATGAGTCAGTTTTTAATATAAAAAACTACATTTGGGCCCCCGGCCCCCATTAAGTGATAATTTAAATATGTTTTTCGCTTGTTAACATCGCCCAAAGATTTATCTTCTACATTCACGGGAAGTTGGAGAATTAGTGTTGAGTCAGTTTTTAAAATAAAAAAACTACATTTGGGCCCCCGGCCCCCATTAAGTGATAATTTAAATATGTTTTTCGCTTATTACCATCGGGGAAGACAACTACTCCGTGTTTCACACTTCTACCTACACGGGCAATATGAGAATTTGTGATTTTCAGTTTTCATATAGCTCATTTAAGGAAAAAACTTCATTTGGGCCCCCGGCCCCTAGGAAGTGATAATTTAATTTTCTTTTCGCCTGTTACCATTGCTGGTTTGTACTCAACAACTTCCCAAAGTTTCATGCTTCTGCCTACTCGGGAAATAGGATAATTTTTTATTTTCAAATTGTATATAGGCCATTTTAGAAAAAAATAAAACGTTTTGGGCCCCCGGCCCCCATGAGTGTAACTTTTAAAATTCTTTTACGCCAATTTTCGTTGCGAGAGGCTACTGAACAACTTCCCAAAGTTTCATGCTTCTACCTACACGGGAAGTTGGAGAATTAGTGATGAGTCAGTTTTCTTATATCAGAAAAAACTACATTTGGGCCCCCGGCCCCCATTAAGTGATAATTTAAATATATTTTTTGCTTGTTACCTTCGCGGAAGTGAACTTAACAACCACCCAAAGTTTCATGCTTCTATCTACACGGGAAATAGGAGAATTCGTGATTTTTAGTTTTTATAAAGCTCATATAAGGAAAGAACTTCATTTGGGCCCCCGGCCCCCAGGAAGTGATAATTTATTATTTTTTTCGCCTGTTACCATTGCGGGTTTGTCCTCAACAACTTCCCAAAGTTTCATGCTTTTGCCTACTCGAGAAATGAGAAAATTAGTGATTTCATATTCTATATAGTCCATATAAGGAAACAAAAGCATTTTTGGGCCCCGGGCCCCCAACAGTGTGAATTTTAAAATTCTTATTCGCCAATTATCGTTGAGAGAGTGTACTCAGCAAGTTCCCAAAGTTTCATGCTAATACCTACACGGGAAGTTGGAGAATTAGTGATGAGTCAGTTTTTTATATAAGAAAAAAACTACATTTGGGCCCCCGGACCCCATTAAGTGTTGTTTTAAATATTTTTTTCGCTTGTTACCATCGCGGAAGTATGCTTATCAACTACCTAGTGTTTCATGACGTTTTTGGGCCCCCGGCCCAAAATGAGCGGGAATTTTAAAATTCTTTTTTGCCAATTTTCGTCATGAGAGGGTACTCGACAACTTCCCAAAGTTTAATTCTTCTACCTACACGGGAAGTTGGAGAATTAGTGATGAATCAGTGAGTGAGTGAGTGAGGGCTTTCCCTTTTATTAGTATAGATTACATTTGTTAAAGTTTCTTTTTATAAAGCCTAAGGTTTTGTTTGATTTTTTAATAACTTTATTGACATGGGGATTCCATGATAGTTTCTCATTTATTAAGACTCCTAAGTATTTTGCATCTTTAGTTTGGGTCAGTTCTTTTCCATGAATGTAATATTTTGAATTTATAATGGAAGGCTCAGTTGGAATAACTGTCTAATTATTGCAAGTTAACTTCATCGAGAAGATCAGCCTAATAGTACAGATAGCAGATAAAAGTGAAATCTTCAGCATGTAAAAGACCATTGACCATGTGCTGTACCACGTGTGTCCAATTTTTAAGAGTAATACAAAGAGCTTCAACCGGCGCAAAAATTATCTTTCGCTGGTTTAACAGCAGCATTAGCATTAATATGAGCACTCTAGTGTGATGTTGACAATCTTTTCACAGACTATCTTTTCTATGCGTTCATTTGTTCAATTAAAACTTCCCGTCGGTGAATGGAAGTAGAAAAATTAAACAACCCCGTAAAAACAAGTTTTTGACTATAAATCCCTTACATACGAGACATAAATAAAAGTATTGATAATGTTCAAACGCGACAAACATTTACGACTGAAACCGACTGATCTCCCCTTGCTGTAAAAACCAGGGGAGGGAGAGGTGTGGTATTCGATAGGTAGCGTGAACTCAAGCAAGGGACACGTTATTGCAAACAACAACAGACGGTACATTGAGTTATATAGAGATAAACTAAAATGCATTAATTTAATTACGGTACATGCGATCAATCTGGAATTTTGACAAGATGCTTTGTTAGTGTGCAAAATTTCAGATCGATAGCATCACGGAAAGTGTGTCATTTTTTACTTTTATTTTTCCGCCCGCCCGCGAACGGCAGACAGAGAGAGATGACGACAGACAAGATTTCGAAGTTAATAAGGGATTTAATAAATACTCAAATACTCTCAGGATTTATTTACGAAACATCTCATACATTAAGCATTAAAAAAAAACAAAAAACAATAACATTACAGACGCTTCTTCAATTGCAGCAGATTCTTGCGTCCTACGTTCTGATAAGAATGCAAAGATCATGCATGCCGGTCTGTTGACAAGTGACGCAGCGTTCCGAGGCCACGGCTATGATTATGTGGCACAATGCCAAAGCCACTATTTTTTCCTTATCTAGTGTCAGGTACCCATTCGAAGCTGGGTGGGCTCAGGGACACCCTTACACCCGGGAACAAATCCCTGCCTTCACGGAGATTCGAAATCGTGACTCTCGATACGCCATCCGCCAGTCGAGCATGCATCTCGCTCGTCCACGCTTGGCATAAGAGCCTTTGCAAACACTCATTACACATTGCTTTCTAATTCCTTTTCAGAATGGTCCAAATATTTCAATGGATACAGACTTTGTGGCAGGTTTATAGATTTTAGATCTGTGAGAATGTCAGAACTAAGGTTAAAAACTCACTTCAATTTTCTCACTGTGGATATGTGATCACGTTAGAAATATGATTTATGTGTGAAATATTAAGAGTATTGATGAATATAATAACTAATTCTAAAATACCCAGTAGCCCTGTATCAACGACAATAATCACATAATTTGTACAGGGTTTCTGATGATAGGCAAGATACGGATAGGCCTACTTGTACTGTTTATGTACTTATCATTAGCCCCATGTGCTCTTTAAGTTTTATAATGGAAATGTTCATATAAGCTGTCAACCACATGACATATAAGTGAAAATTCTTCTTTTTTGTGTGTCTACAGAATGCCAGATTTTGCTTTGCAAGTCCAACGATCTATGTAAAATACCCTTCCACTTTTCCCCTGCATGTCCATCACAGCATTTCTTTTGGCGTCTGTTATTTTATGTGCCGACATTTTCCATCTTTTAAAGGCAATATAGGTGCTGTTAGGATACCTCATGATTATAAAATGTTGGGTTCATTTTCCAACATTTATTAAAACCAGGGGACAAATTTAAATATTATTTTTCAAATCAGAAAAAGCTCGATTCCTGATAGAGGGGCCTCCATAAATGATCCACTATGCTGAAATTTTTTATTTTGTGACTGATATTTTGAATTTTTATGTGCCTTTATAGTATTTAAATCCCTTATATTAACTTCACCGACGTCTCTGTCTGTCGTTCGTCGTCAGGCGGAAAAACAAAAGTAAAAAATGACCCACTACCCGTAATGCCATCGAGCTGAAATTTGGCACATAGACTCGTGTCACCTAACAATGCATCATATCAAAATTTCAGATCGATCGAACGTACCGTAATTAAACTAATGCATTTTTAGTTTATCTATATAAAACAATATGTAGCAGTCACTATTGTTTACATTTTACGGGTCACTTGACTTCACGCCAGCCATCGGTGACCACATCTAGTGTTTTAACCAGGTGGAATTCACTCAGTTTCAGGCTGTAAATGTTTGTCGCGTTGGAACATAATCAGTACTTTAAGTTCTGTCTCATATATAAGGGATTTATAGTCAAAAACTTTATTTTTACGGGGTTGTTTAATTTTGTATTCTGATTCCAAAAATAATATCAATTTTTGTGTATCACGTCATTTTTTTAAAATAGAAAACCTCAAAAATGTGTTTACATAGTTTATGCATGGTATATAAGAAAAGTATATATGAAAAGTATGCAATTTGGTGTGCCCATGATTTGGCGTGAGCCTTCAAGTCATGTGACAGACTGCTATTTTTGCATGACCAATGTTGTTGAATTCAACAAGAGGAGCACGCACACTCAGTGCAGATTCATTAAAGCGCAGTATGAAAGCAGTTCTTTCATTTAATAGAAACACAGTATCATCATTTCCAGTGGCACACTCGGTAACATGAGACGTATGAAAACATGAAACTGTTGCTCAGATATTTGAATTATGATTAGCATGCAAACGTGGTTTATATGTGGGGATTTAAAGGTCATAGCCATCATATTCGGGCTCCAAGGAGGGTATGCAAAATGTCCATGTTTTTTGTGCCTCTGGGATAGCAGAGCAGACAGTGAGCATTATGCCAAAAAAGTGTGGCCACCAAAAAAAGAATTTACCCCAGGAAGCTACAGTGTCAAGTTACAGCCTTTGGGAGTAGCACATCGAGCTCTCTTTCCACGACTCCATATAAAATTGTGGTTAATGAAAGCTTTTGTCAAGAGTATGGACCATACTGGCTCTGGATTTCTATATTTGTCAGAAAAATTTCCACGAAAAAGTAAGCAAAGTTGACCACAGATATCTTTGTTGGACCGCAGATCTGAGAAGTAATGAAAGATGAGGAGTTTACATCTACATTGACCACAGTTGAACTGGAAGCCTGGAATGCTTTCAAAGATGTTGTCAACAATTTCTTAGGTAACTTCAAGTCAGATAGTTACAAAAATCTTGTTAAGAACATGGTGGCCAAATTGTGGGCTTTATAATTGATTCAAGTTTGATTTTAACGTAAGTGTAAGTGAACTACTGGAAATATTTGTTGGCGTATTTATATGGCTTATTTTAATTTTAATGTCTTTTGTTTTGTGGCATAAACAAAAATAATGGAAACAATTGCTTATCTAGTGGAATTAAAACTTGGGGGCCGTCCATAAATGACGTCACGCGATTTTTGCCGATTTTTGACCCCCCCCTCGTCACGCGTCGTCACAAAAAGTTAGACCCCCCCCCCTCTAAAAATACGTCACAAAGCTTTGACCCCCCTCCCCCTAAAAAACCAACTTATTTTCTATTTGAAAATAAGTATGTTTCAAATCACTTTTATTGTCATTTAAGTATTTATTATTTATTTAGTGAAGGTTTAGGGCCGGATTTCCGCCTAGGCATACAAGGCCCCGGGCTAGGTCCCAAGCCAGCCTAAGGGGCCCGTTGGTGGAATCTTTACATAAGCTGAAAAAGATTTACTTTAACCAAGAGAAAAAATCTTGAATTTAGAAAATTTGAGGAAAACCGAAATTGTCTTAAATAAATGAACAACTAAACAACAAATTGAAACATACAAAAATATATTATTCCAAATAATAAAACAAAGTTCTATTGTTTAATGACCCCCTCTTTTATATTCGTAATAGAAATATCGATATCACGATGTCTGACTTCAATAAAAATCTAAGTGGGTTTCAGAAAAGAAACGGAATAAAGAAAACAAAATCGAAAAAGAAAAAGTGCTTTTCGTAATGTATCTAAATTAAACACATTTTTCGTCTAGTCTACGTATAGACATAGTTCTGGCTCTAGTCCTAGTACTTCATGTAGTAGTACTAGTACATTAGCCAGTGGCAGTTGCAGCGATGCTGCGAATGACCGTCAACAGGCAACTCCAACAAACGTGTCTGACTGCAACTAGCTACCTGAAAACATTTCTGAAAAACCCGTAACAGCCAGTTGTGTAGTGGAGGGTGGGCGTGGGAGGGCTTTACCCTCCCACCTTTTTTTACAGGGAGGGCGCGCCCACCCTGCATGGAGGGCATGCAATTTCAATTAACTTTAATTTGACTTTTGAGACTGTGTTAGTTGTAGAACTTGTACATTTGAGAAAAATACGCCACGTGAAAAATTTGAAAAAAGAGGACCCTCTCACCTCTTTTTTTTTAGGACTACACCACTGGTAACAGCTACAAAAAAAAAGATTATTTAGAAAATCCTGAATATATTTCTACTTTAAGTGACGATCCTGATGAGTGGATGCTAGACGAAGTTACATTGGAGTGCCATGTTCAAAATGGCAGGAAACAAAATATTGATGCCGACTTTTCTTTTTCTAGGCGTCAATACACAGATAAAACCAGGTATCTATCGCTGTCACTTTTTAGCCAAACATTAAGAAATTGTAAAAACGACATCGACCTTGGCTCATATTTTCGAAGATGTTTGGGAAATTGGGGTCACTAGCTAATGAAGTGTTCAACGACTGGAAAACCATAGTTCAAAGAATGAAGGAACGTGAGAATTCGGAAGAACACAGGTCAGCATTTGCGACACTATCTAGGAAGAATGATGGCGGTAGAGTTGACACGAGTCTTGTTCTTCAAACAGAAGAAGAAATAAAATACTGGCGTGAGGTTTCGAGGCGGATTGTGGCTGTTGTGAGGTTACTTTCTGCACGCGGATTACCGTTTAGGTTTCCATGATAGATTTGGATTTTAAAAAAAACACTGGGAACTATGTTATGACTTATGACCCAGAACTTTTGGCTGAGTTGGATCCTTTTCTGGACGTACACATAAAACGCCATGGAAACAAAGGAAGGGCACAACATCATATCTGTCGTCAAAAATATGCTATGAAATGATCAATATAATGGCAGAAAAGGTGATAAATACAATCATGACTGAGATCAAACTTTCCAAAAAATTATCTATTGCTGTGGGCTCAACTCCAGACATTTCTCATGTAGATCAACTTTCTTTCGTTTTGAGATATGTCTCTGAAGACGGATGTACTGTCGAACGATTTTTGAGATTTATTCCAGTATTCATTTGTGCTTTGTAATATACATTGTATTATTCTGATGTTTATTAAAGTCAATTAAAAATTATATGTGTCTCTTAAGTCCGGGCCTGTCTACATTGTAATATCGTAACCCACGTGAAGCATTTTTTAAAAACGTATCACCGGCCTTCAGAAAACGAACTGTGTTAACATCCTTATATTCTATTTAATTTTAATACATACAAATTAAACATTAAACATATTAATCATCACGTTTAACGTCTTTGTTTAGAAAAAAAATTATTTAACAATAATATTTAAACTATGTATTTTTAAAAAATCCCTCCATTGAATGACGGGCATCCCATAAGAGGTCGGATAACCGGGGTAAATAGCCTCATCTGGGGTCAAACGGGAATTCTTGGGGGTAATGCAGACTCATTTGGGACATATAACATCCACTACAATCCACAAGATAAATTAAAATACGTCATGTGTACGTGTACGCTTGGTACATATGCCCATTATTGAACCGGTTCCTTCAAAAAAATGCATTTTTTAAAAATTTGACAGCAATGTAGATTTCTTACCTACATATTATACGAAGACATCTAAATCCAACCTACTTTCATTTATATTGACACGAGTGACAATAATCTGAATCCACATGACTTCGGTAAACGAGGTGTCCTTTCTAAGATATTTAAAAAATAATGCCTTAAAAACTGAGCTAAGAAGAAAAGTTGTTTTGTGCTCCTCTCGAATTGCGATGTCAAGAATTTGATGCATTCAATAAAGTTAATGAATACTTGACTAATTTTAAATGGGCTCATTTATCATTATATCTAGAATGGCCAGGGGCGTTTGACCAAAAACCAATCGAACAATTATATCAAAAACGTTTATAATTCTATCAAATAGATCACACCCCCCCCCTTTAAAGAAAAAACAAACATTCCGTGTTATTTTGACTTAAAATATCTACACATATCCTATTCAGATCATTTTTAGACACGTGTCATGCTTGTAAAACTCACCAGTAGCATTTTCGGGGTGGGGGGCTTACGACGCTCCCCCAAATCCCCGAGTCATGTGAGCAGGACCTAGAGTCTGGGGGTTGGGGAGGGGGGGTAACGCACACATAAACTTGTATATTTTGGGGTAACGGGCAAAAAAGTTCGCCGACTCCTGTCGGAGCTGCGGTTACATCACAAATGCTTTGATGGCAACATCAAACGACGCAATTTCATACGTTATCTTGTGGGTTCTCAAACTTAAGGATTATAATTCGATTTAATTTTCGTGTCTTGATAGCTTACGCAAACCAGCGTCTGATGGCCTACCGACTGGCACATTGAGAAGCACTGTTTTTTTTTAAAAATAATTTTTTTTTAAAGTCATTAAATAAATTGTAAGCGACCAACTATTTCAGTGTAAGTTTTATTTAAAGTTACCCTTTTGATGTTACGTCACATTTCTTCAACCCCCTCCCTCCCCCTCGTCACGCATCGTCACAAAAGTGTGACCCCCCTCCCCCATAGGTGCGTGACGTCATTTATGGACGGCCCTTTGGCACAAATTAAAAAAAAATTCGGGGTGGGGGCGGCAAATTACTCGTAATTTAGCTATTTGTTAAAACGTGAAAATACATTTTAATAAAAGAAAAGAAAAGCGAAGATAAGTACTCAATGAGTGCTCAACATTACCAACGTTTTTTTGCAAATGGAAGGAATCAGAAATTGGATAAAAAAATAATAAACTTAATAAAGACCGACAATTAGTTGTTGTAAAAGAGAAAACAAAGTGGCAAGTTCTTGTTAGAATATTTGACATTATTAAATCCTGGCGAAATTGAATGTGACTTTTTGAGATCACAGAGAGGGCAATACTGTTGCAAATAAAGGCAATATTCTGGAACAAATGCATTAGCATGCAAAGTACGTTCGAGCAATCCGAGAACATAGTGGGGAAAAGTGGTAAAAAACGTGTCATCTAAAATTCAAACTGAGCTCATAGCAATTTTAGGAGATACAATTCACGAAAAATCATCTTTCTTCAATAACAAGATACCAAATATTGTTCCATTGTACTTGATAGCTCTTCATATATTTGACTTAAGGATCAAACAAGTCCAGTTGTGTGATACGTAAAGAATGAAAATAAAAAAGTAGACGCTGTGGAATCTTTCAAAGATTTCATTCAAGCAAAAGTGAATCCGCTTACGACATTTCTGAAATGATTTTGAATAAATGGTTATTTTAAAGTAATGGACTGCACAGACCCAACGTGTGTTAATACTTCTTAATGGCTGGAAAGTATACCAGAGTTCAACAAAGGCGCAAAAACATAAAATCTCATGTCAAACTCGTTCAAACAGTTAAACCTAATTTGTTAACACGATTCTCCAACTGAAAACGAATTCTCCAACTATTTTAGTACGCATTCGTTTCCAAGTCCATACACTGTTGGAAATACCTAATGACTTCTACAAGCAAGGCATTCAGACTTCAGGATACAAAATAATGAATATATACCATGGAGCCATTTTGAGGTTACTTTGTAAGCTATAGAAATGAAAGATGCATACAAAAAGCTCAACACACGAACAGTCGCAGGAACTTTGCTAGTCACAATGAATTTTTTATTATTTTCAAAGTAATATAAAAAATGCCCGAAATTCTTTACAAACGTAAAGAGCTCAACAAAAAAAATTTCCTATCAGGGGCTACTCACAGAGAAACTAAAGGAATGGACTACTTAAGGGATGCTTTGACATTTGATACAATTTTATGTGGAGACCTTATCATTTTAATCGAACCTTCCAATCAAAGAACAAGAGTGCAAATTTTTGGTGATCGAAGCAAATATGTAAGTATCCATCTATGTAGAATAAGGGGCAGTCCATAAATGACGTCACGCGATTTTGGTCGAATTATACCCCCCCCCCTTTTTTTTTCGTCACACTTCGTCACAAAAACTTAGACCCCCATCCAATATTAAGTCACAAAGCTGTGGACCCCCCCCCCTTAAAAGCGGTATTTTATATTTGAAAAGAGCATGTTTCAAATAACATTATTGTCATTTTAGTATGTATTTAGTGTAAGGTGACACTCTAATATCGTAACACGCGTGAATCCATGTAACACGTCATAAAATAAATAGTAAGAAATCGAATATTTAAGTAGCACTTTGATTTAAAGTAGTGTGTTTTTGACGTGACGTCACAATTCTTAATCTCCCCCTCCCCCTCGTTACACGTCGTTACAAATGTGGGGATCCCCCATCCCCCCTAGGTGCGTGACGTCATTTATGGACGCCCCCTAACAGTTAAGAAGAAATTTGGTTTCTTCATAAGATGAGATTTGTGTATACATTCGCTTGAGGCTTTAGCAGTTATATAGAATTAAGAAAAAAGACATGATTTTCGTACACCAGCTAATCTACTGGACTTTGAAATTTTTTCTTCAAATTAGAGTATTCAAAATATGCCACATGACATAGTCAAGCAAGGAATATGTTAACCCCATGAATTGAAAAAAAATATTTATGAATTCAATCCTAGGTATTATTTAAGTTTATAAAGATATTTAGGCTCGAAGTTACCCTGCCTAAAATAATATATTTAATTCGAACATTGCTTACAACTGTCTTAAGTAATGCAAGGTGTTAAAAAGGCTTCTCTAATATTATTTTAATGAAAAATTAATGACAATCAGACGATCAATTACGAATAAACCAAAATTGTCTAATCTATTAAAACTTTAATTTCGTTAAAGAAATTAAGCTTCTCTTTTCAACCTAAAAATATGTAGTGTTCTTATTGTTACTTTATAATTATTATTATTTTTTTTAGTTTATAACATTTAGATATTTTAGGGGGGGGGCTGCGGCAGCGGCAAATTTGGTTTCTGACCTGGGCGACACATACCCACGCTAATATATCATATAGAATGGGACTGCAATAAAGCTTTAAAGACCACACCAGACCATTTATGCCAAAAAGAACCAGCACCATTGGTTGTAGCATTTTTGCACATTGCATGCCCGCATGGTACTAGCCTTAGAGGATGAATGATTGTCAGCTTAAATTTTTTTTTATTTAAATGATTTTTATAAGTATGCACTAATCTGTATAACTAATATTATAGGCATTTTCTTTTATTAATACCAATAAAATAAATAAATATTATGTACAAAATTATTTTATTTCAATTAACCCACCTGTGCAACTATCACACCAGATAAAATAAAAAGTCATAAGAGTATTTTTAACACCGTTTCTAATGTCACTATGACCCTAAACCAAGCCCTACCCATAATTCCCTACTTCCTCTTGAAAGAGTGTTGACAAGCATCATGGCGACCAATTTCAAAATCGGAGATCTTGTTTGGTATGGAAATCATATTATAATAATAAATTGATGATAACAAACCTTCCTATGTAGTGATTAATATGTAATTAAATCTATTGTTTTCGTGTTTTGCAGGGCGAAAATGAAAGGGTTCCAGGCTTGGCCAGGAAAGGTACAGTACCGGCGTCCCACTCTTGTCATCAGGCTCGCGTGCATTTTTCGGATCCTGCCTTGCTATACTACCAATGAAATTATTTTTGTTGTTTTGAAAAATAACTTTAAAATTGTATATAGTTACGAGAGTTTATTCCTCCACCCAATATAAAGAAATAATTTTGTATTTAAATGAAGGAATACCATTGATTCTACCCCAGAAGAATTACTAATACTACCATGTATGTCTGAAGACTGCCATCCTTTTTTAAATCAGGGGTAGGCAAATTTTGATATTTCAAGGGGCCGAGAAGGAAATCTCATTTGGGTCCAGAGTGATGGTGTCAAATTTTAGATGGCATATGTATATAATGTATGGCACGTAGTTTCCAAATTTTTCCTCTAATTAATAATGTGTATTCAAAACATGAAAGACAAAGGCAAACTTTTTGGCTTGTTAAATTTTAGGTGCAAAAATGTAACAAGACGTCTAAAATTTGTGTTTTACAAATTAAGATACCCAAATAACATTTTTTTAACATTCCCATTATCAGAGTGTCAAGTGAAAATTAATTGTAGACTTTTGAAGCCTTTACCTGCTAAGGCAAAGGGAATTAACTCCATTATGACCACACTTGAACTTGAACATAATGGAAAAGACAAGACAGTTGTCTGATTAGAATTTAATTTATATGTAAGGCCCAGATAGCTGTAATGTCACTGAAAAGGTATTTAAGGATCAAAATGAAATATCACAAGGCATGAATAATATAGGATATTGCACTATGAATCTACTATGAACGTTTTTAAATTTACAAGGGTATACAATACAAGGACCTTTATTGATACAATTGCATTTCATTTCAATCTTACAAATAGTTCTAACAAAACAAATAATGGCTTCTCTTATAGTTACTATGTTTCTAGGTTTAAGTATTTAATAGTTCAAAATATCTTACACAAAGTAGTGCCAAAATAGACATGTCAGGCAATGCTTTTTAAAAAAAAAGAATCAATATTGTTCTAGAAAAAAACATACATCTCTTAATAAGCAAATTATTTTGAATAGAATTTTAGATCAACATTTTAATCTACAACACAAACCAATTTTAATTTTGTTTTTGTTTTACTGGATGTAGAATGGAAAAAAGTTTCTGAAACTTCCATCTTGCATAAGCTCCCATGGCCTTGTGCCTGATGCTTCAGCTACAGCCCCTCATCAACACTTTCATCAACTTCAAATTCCACACTTTATTTAGGATGAAAGTCTGATATATTTATTATCAACATCAACTTAAGAAAATACTCTGTTAATGAATTACAAGAAAAGCCTGAAGCTTCTTGAAAATTTTGTGTTAATAAGAAAGCAGATTCTGTTTTCATTCACATATTTACATACATTTTAAATAAGTTGAACTTAATTTGAATTATGGCTAGCTGAATAAATGAAATCTCTTTGCTCAAGTTTTTCTACCCTGCTTTAAATGATTCAAATACAAGTAATAAGATTTTTGTTCTTAACGGCATTAAATTTGGCTAGTATACAGGAAATAAAGATATATATTTGAATTAATGATAATGATGGTCTCTGTAAATTAAAAATTGTTAAATTTTCTCTAACTATAATTTAAAAATATGTGATTTAGTAATTAAGAACAAGATGACATTGATGATTATTCTTCAGCTACTTTTTATATCTTAACTATGACTGTTTTCTCAAATTTTCAGGTTGTAGAACCAAAAGATAGTGTAAAGAAACCCTCCAATAAGAAGAATGTTCATTTTGTCTACTTCTATGGATCCGAAAATTAGTGAGATTTATTTTAATGCAATTTAAAAAATTTATCTTAATGATTATTTAAATTAAATGTTTAATTTATATTTAGCTTATTATGATAAAGGCATAAAATAAAAGCAATCATCTAACACATACACATCATTTTTCAGCCATTTTATTTATAAGTTTAATTTATGAAATTTCTTTACCTAATTATAAATTGGTAACTTTCAGTGCTTGGATTCAGGAAGAGAATATTTACAGATATCCAGAATATAAAAGCAAGTATGAGGGTAGCTCCCGCATACCTAGAGGATTTAAAGAAGCTTTGGAAGCTATTGAAAATGAATATCAGGCTATTTTGGTATGCAATTTAATTTAACATCATGATATTTAACCTGTAAGATGAGTGAGCATTCTTTTAATAAATGTCTTTTTACAAATTAATAGCATTTCTAAAATAATCTCATTAAATTAACTTTTTTAAAGTCTTGTGTTATTTTTGCTTTGAAGGCATCAGGTCCACTTGAAGATCTCCCGTCTATTGATGAGGAAGTAGCTTTAATGCAGAATAAGAGTGTGGGTTCTGATACTGACGTGGCGCCATCAACCAGCACCACAAGCACAAAGAAGGTCAGTTGTATGTTAACCTTTTCTTGACAACTCTTACATTTTTTGTAACTTAATTGAAAGGATTTATATTAAATTATTTATATCATATATTTTCTTCCAAAATTTTTGTATCAAAGGACTCGAACCTGAAGCAGAACATATATACTTTAAGTAAGATTCACTGAAAGACCAAAGAATATTTATTGTTTATTCTAGAATATGACGGATTTTGATCAAATTTGTCCTTCCCAGCACCAGCATATGTAAATAATATTATTTTTATACCTTACAGACACCAAAGAAGTCAAAAGAACCAAAGGAAGGAAAAGAATCACAAAGCAGGAAGGTATGTTCAGTCTTCAATTGGTGGCTTTTTATGTCCATTCCGCCAACCCTTCCAATTTTATAGGAGCTATACAGATTTTACCACCCCTCATTCCAACAAACCCCTTATAATTAATATTTTCCAAGTATTAACATTTTTCACCCGCCATTAACCCTAGAACAATGGGTTGCCCGATATAAACGGCGCTAGTAAAATCGTCATTAAAAATGCAAACTATTTAATTTACGTTTAGAATGGGGTGATGCCTATTAAGAAATGAATTTCCGTATGTTTCTGTTTTTACATGTACTTATCGAGTCTTATTTAGTGAATAAAAGCGAGTGAAAATTTTCTGAATTTTTTTTTACTGCTAAAATGTGGGATGCTGGAGAGGGTCCATCTGGATCTGAAAATCAACATCGAATTTATTTTATTTGGAGACCAATTCAAATAATAATTTCATGGACTTTCCACAACAAAGTGATGATAGTGCTAGTAGCAGTGAGGATGACAGAGAGTCAAATATTGACGAAATTAGCACTGTACCTCTCTGTCATAGTGATGACATTTTACTGACAAATTTGTTTGGGCGTGCATTGACATAGAGCAGAACAGACTCAGAATAGATCCTAATTTTATTGTCAGAAATCCTGGTTGCTGCCAGAATACAAATTTGGAAATGTGTTCAGAGCCTATTAATTTTTTTAATTTAATTTTTTATGATGAACTATTAACAGTCTCAAAGTTGAATGTCGGTGAAAGCAAATTCTGACATAAAGTTTCAACCACCTGTGATTCAATATGTCTTGCCATACACAGATACCTCTGTGCATCAGCTGTTTTTATTGGAAGGCAAAAAGGACTGCTTTGTTTGCAGTGACAGAAGCAAAGATAAAAAAGGTAGAAAGGGCAGAAAACAGAAATGACACTGGTGTCCTGCTTGCAAAGTTGGGTGCCTTGAGCATTGCGAGCCTCACCTCATTCATAATTAGACTGACCAGGGTCTTAGTTGGAAAAGAAAAAGAATCAAAGACATTCATGTTTGTTGTCTTTGTTTTCACAAGTATTATTGTAATAAAACATTGTTTGAATCAATTCAGAAAAGGAATTTGTTAAGTCAGTTAAATGTAATATAATTTGTTTTTTTGAGTGACCGAAATTTGAAGGTTATGAAAGAACAAAATTCACCAAAATTAATTTTTTCAAACAAAGGACATTTAAATATATGTTTTCTGAAAGAGTATTGCTTTTAGTATCTCAAAATTGTGGTTTCATGACAGTTTGAACAAGTTATAGAGTGTGAGGGTGGTTTGAATGCAGAAGATGAGTAGTAAAATTTTACTCACTCTGTGAAGGTCAATGTCAACATACATAATATAAAAACAAATTATTTCTATACCATAAGAAACCTTATCCAATGTACTTTCAGAAAATGTGTACATGTTAGGGTCTCTGAGTTCATTTTGTATGGGATTTTGTCATTTTCAAAAAGCTTATGAAAAATGCTAAAATGGCAGGACGATACAGAAAAATTCACTGGACAGTTCTAGGGTTTAAAAAAATCTGAAAAGAGACATTTTTAAAAGTAAATAATTAGTCACGACAGGAAATGGTGCGTTTTGTTGGTGCCACTGTTTTTTTTTCTTCATTTTTCTACACATGCATTATTGAAGTGAACCATGATGTCTAAATTCATTAATTGATACTATCATAGTTCATCCTTTTACTGGGCTAAAAAATTATTCAGTCATGGTGTGACATTATTTTTAGGGGTCTACCGATATATCGGCACCGATATCGGCAATATCGGTATCGGTAGCATGTAAAGGTCCCGATATTGACGTCACCGATATTTCATAATAAGTGACATTTTGACCCAAAAAAAAACGGAAACAAAATAACAATCATTTAATTTTAGATTTACTATATCTCGCCAAATTAATTTATCGACCCCGATACCGGTATTGAAATAGTCAAAAGAGTCTTAGTATTAATATGTGCAGCCACGATACAGTGTGCCATGTGCTTTGATATTGTTTAGGTATCGGCAGATTTTCGTATACTCAGAAATAGTGTAAATAGTGCCGATGCCAAGTATACCGTAATTGCTCTAATAAATGTATAACATGTCAACATTATGTTCACGTAATTGCTCTAATAGCAAAGATGCACGCAGAATCGCAGATGTCTAAAACATTTCGTTTCGTATGGAATAACAAAATGTACCGTGTGAAGACTTGTTGTCATTGGCAACCATTCAACCTTCAGCCTCATTTTCACTCTATTACTATTGTACTTTGTTCTCATTGTTTCATCCATAAAAGGTGGTCGTGTTCAAAAGCCATTAAACTATTGGTTAGAATTAATAATTATGAGTCAAGGTTGAAGTTTCAAAAGGAATACCTAATATGCTTGTACATTTCTATAAAGGACGGTTCGTTTTGTTATGAGTCCCATGTAGGTCATGATCTGGAACTTGTAAACACATCGGAAACTTCGTTTCGGGGAAAAAAATCGGTAATTTCAACAAAACTGGATATCGGTAGACCCCTTAATTATAAGATATAAATAATAACGAGTGATAAATTTAAGAATGACGTCATCAAATATGACCGCTGGTTTTTGCCCTAACAAATACCCTATCAGCACTCATATCGGAAAAAAATATTGGTAATATCGGCAAAAATGCATATCGATAGTCCCCTAATATAAAAGGTAAATAATTACGAGTGATAAATTTAAGAATGACGTCATCAAATATGACCGCTGGTTTTTGTCCCAACAAATACTCATATCGGAAAAAAAAATATCGGTAATATCGGCAAAAAGGCATATCGGTAGACCCATAATTATTTTTCTTGATTAAATAGATCAGTTTGTAAAGAGATCAGCTGAAAAAGCTTTTCGAGTTCTGAGGTTGAGCATTATAGTGCTCCAAACAAAAGCATCATGTTCAAATTATTTTTAAGGAGTATTCGGAAAAAAACCTCATTTAATTGGCGTCACCCTGTGGCAAAATATTTGTATTATGCGATCTATGCCATACCCACTTATCTATTGAAATTTGGGGTACAATGATATTCATCACAATTATAACAAAATAAACATTGTATGTATAATATCTAAAGAATCAGGCCAAGACAATGGAAGTAACTTTATTTGTCTTTATTTACTTAAAAAAAGGCTTGTGCATTAGTATTAAGCCAACGCTGTGCGCACATGGCTCCTTCCAACAGGTTTTTTTTCTCAGCAGGTCTGTATTTCTTAACTGCTTAAGTTCCAGATGTTAACATGTAAGAGTGCAGACTTCATTGTTGAAAGATTTTTACCTTTGAATTGCATAAAATAGTGCTGTAATAAATATGAATGTAGTTGCAACCATGTGTAAAAATATTAAAATTCCTAGCACAAATACAAGTTTCCTTGGGTGAACATTGGTCACTGGAAAAATCATGATCGTAAATCATCATTAAAAAAAATAATTTAAAGTTAGAATTTACATCTAGTTGTTGTAATAAGTGAATGTGAAATGGTTTTTAAAATTTATTTCTCGGCTCAGGTGAATCATGATTAATTGATGAACAGCAAGTTTTTAAAGCTGCTGTTTTAAGCCAAGTGTGATTATATGTTTATGAAAATATTTCTTTTGTGGTCATTTTTAAATCCTTTATATTAACTCGTGGTGTCTGGTTGCGTCCTTGTCACCAAAACTTTGGATCGATTTTTAACCCCTTCCTCGTAAGCTAGCGAGCTGAAATTTTGCAGGCGGTTTCGTACCGATGATAAAAACAATGTATCAAAATTTGAGATCGATCGCATGTACTGTCATTAAATTATTGAATTTTTAGATTATTTTATTTATTCCTATGCAGGCCTGCCAACCATCCCGATTTTTTCGGGATTATACGGATTTTTTACCCATGCTTACGAAATCCCGATAAGACCGTTAATCTCCAGATTTTCCGAAAAAAAAATTAACCATGAAAAATCCGAATGTGAAAAAATTATAAAAAGAAAAAGCTAATACTAATAATGGCGGTGATGTATTTCGAAAATGAAAATGCAACTTCCTAGGTTTTTTCCTGTACTTCCGTTATCCAAGCGAACCGCGATATCTAACTATTTCTTCATTGGCCATCCGATCGTACATTATTCCTTTTACCAGCCTAATAAAAAAATTCAGCTGTTCTGTGTCTTAAAAAAATAATTGGATACATTTGTAAGGAACGCTGCTAAAAACGGGTTTCCAGTGACTGAGCTTCAGAGTGTTTGTACTAGTACTAAGACTAGTCTAACTAAACAAATAAAGAAAAGACGTCATTAGGACATTCATTTTCAAAACAGTATCAATATTTGGAAAAACACTCGCCTGTGGCCGTGGCGAAACATTTGCAATCTGTGCCAGACCTAATTATCTTTTGAAAGTGGTGGGTTCAATAACAATAAAAAATAGTTTAATGCAAAAATTACAACTGCTGATTAGTAAAGTAAAAGTAGTGAATCTACATCTGTTAACAATTACTTTGTTATTATTGTTGAAGGAATAGGAAATTCAGATATGAGATGGAAAGTTTTATTTACCATCCTACTTTGTGAAAAAATAAAGATTTTTCTAATACCTATCTTTTTAATGCCAGATTCAAAGAAATGTTTCCAGAAATATTACAATGAAACAAGAGCAATCATTAATTTGGTTAATTCAGATGAATGATACTCTTTCTAAATTTTCTAACTAAAAACTAATATTTATCTAAAAGCAAAGCTAACTTCAATTGACGAAAGAACTGTTCAAGTTCAAAAAGGCCACTAGGGAAATGCTGGAAAGCTGAACTCTATGCAGCCTCTGTTCATATGTGAAAAACATGGCTATTCTCTCGTGTATCTGAATGCAATGTAAACATTTCCAGTATTCTGTGGTGTTCTGTAGACACTTAAATTAAAAGATAATGGATTTAACTTATTACTTTATATTTATTTAGTATGTAGTTCTTAAACCAGCGCCGTGGGGTGCTGCAACGCCGCGCGTGGACCCCTCTACAGATTTTTTTCTTGGCAGGTTGGCAGGCCTGATAGCCTATGTATCATGTTATTTTTTTAGATAGAGCGTCGCGGTGCGTATTATATTGAACAACCTATCTGTCGCGCAATAAGGTGACAACCCTTTTTATAAACATATTCCTGATTGGTGCGCATTATATTAAACATGTTTTACGATACAACTACAATTTTGTATTTTTGGATGGTCTTGCGCTGCGTATTATAATGAACATTCTTTTAGTTACTTCTCGTTCATAAAGGATTTATAGTCAAAAACTCGTTTTTTTAAACGTTTTTTAAAAATTAAATATATAAATGTGGCTCCTTATGATATTCAGCCATTTAGTAAGAACTGAAGTAATTTGTAAATTGTTTAGTTCATTTTTAAAAGTTTCTCTGAGTTTTTAGACTGTAATCCAAACAATTTCCATATGGTTTTTTGTTTTATTAAAGTATAATTAGAGTGGCTAATTCTTGTCATTTATGTTCTTTTTAAAAAAATATCATAATTCTTTTTCCTCAGAGTAAACTTAAATCTCCAGTAAGAAAGGGTGGTGGCACTGGAATCAAACGCCCTGGCTCATTTGAGACAGGAACACCATCATCTGCTAAAAAGTAAGTTGTTTTTTAAACTTATTTGGTATCGAAGAACTTGTTTTAGAAAGTTGTTGACTAGTGTGTGGCCGGGTATGTTTTTTTTACTATTTGCCGGATCCTGAAAGTTTGGCCCTAATATTTTGATTGATCTGGATATCTCCAGATTTAAGTGTAAGAGCTAAGGGGGTGTACTTTACTACTTTCTATTTAGTATTTAATACTATTTATTAAAGTATGATGTGATGTCACCAAAGCTTGCATTTAGCTCTTTTTCGCAATGCCGTCAATTCACTGGGGCGGGGGGTTAAATCGTCCAAACAAAGAAAACCAAAATTATTTATAGTCAATTTTATGTATTAAAACGGCATATTATTGTATAAAGACAGTTAATCGTCTGGTATCTTTCCTCTTGTAATGTAAATAGCAACACTCGCGAAGTTGACCGTTATTCATTCACATTTTGACATCACAGCCACCCTGTGTCAGTTCTCGTGTCAAACCTCAGCAATTAAGTAAATTTTAAAAAATATGGTTCATCAGCCGAACTTCTCTAATAGTGATGACTCATATACTATTTATATAAGGGAATAATCAGAAGGCACTTTGATTTCGCTTGCTTGTTTTCTCTATGTATGCTGCCATAACACAAAAAAAAATGAACTCCGGGTAATAAGCTTATACCTACTAATTGAAGTTACGTTTAACCGCTCCTGATAAAACAGGACCGGTTAACCGTTAACAACCTTAATAAAAACTGTTATTTTATTCAATTAATTTAATTTGATTTCAAATAATTATTAATTTCATTGACATCCGGATCTGACACAAATCTGCCATAAGCATTTGACAAATCTGGATAGCGCCAGATACCCATATATCGGCAACCTCCTATTGTTAAGGGGCCATATATTATTCGTTAAACCTTTTAAACTTCATGATGGTATGGTTTGATCAGTTTAAATAGTCTTAATCTTTTTCAAATTTAAAATATTTTTCAACACATTTTAATGTTTGAGCTGTGTAAGTTAGTATTAGTGGTATAGTGCATTCTTGTTTAAATGTTTCATTTCACGATTAAGTTATTCTGTTTGGCGAAAGTAAGGACTCCAAAAATTAAAGCTCAGGAAAGAAGCTTGTTTTAAACAGGTTTTGTTAAATTTTACTACGGTCTTAGGAAAATGTAACTATTATTTCATCAAATTTTCAAAAGAAAAGGTAATTTTTTGATCTAGGAATATATTTAAATATTTATATATATATTTATTTAAATGTATGTATATAAATAATACATTTGAGATCTTTACTGATTTATGCTTTTCTCATCTTTATTCTCTTCTGTATATCTGTGTAAGATTTTACCCATAAAGTTTTTCTGTTATCCTAGCTAGACTAAACCTTTTTTCTACCCAGATTTTTCATGAGCAAGAGCAACAAATCAGGTGACTTGGAAGACACACCAAAAACTGGAGATGATTCAATGAGAGAATCTTATCATTTTACACACACAATAGGATTAGGAGATGTTTCCACTAAACTGGAAGAATATGATGAGGTTGAATCAGAAGAAAAGGTAAACATTGTTCTGTTTCTTTGAAATACATGACCAGTCTATTTTCTTTATAAAAGGACGTTAATAAAATCAAGTCAATGATTATTTTGGGTAAGTAGTGTGAGATTTATCTATCCTTATGTGTGATTGTACTTTCAATGCATTGTCAGAATCACACCAGTCACCAAAAATAATAACAATAGAATATTATGATGTTAACATTCCATAGAATTGTGTCATTAGCTTTTCAGATCACTCATTAGGCTTTGCTCTTTCATGACACAAATGGGGTTTCTTCCGAAGGAAAATATTTATTTAGTTTAAAAAGTTAAAAATCCTATGCTCAACTCACAAATACACTGTTTTTTCTGAAAATCCTGGGTTTCTTGATATTGCATCTTTAGGTCACCAGTTTGGTTGTTAGCTCTTTACTGGCAAGCATATTAGTTAACACTTCTACAATCTTCTTTCTAGACATTTTAGTATTTTCAAGATTGTGAAGTTTACATTAGAGGTCTTAAATTTTTTAAAAGAATATTATGAAAACTGGATCTCAATTCTTTTGCATAGCATAAAATATCTGCCATTTTTATTCCTGCCTCTGCAGTATTTATTTTAGTGGTATTAATTATAGTTTATCCACTTGGTGCTTGATTTAAAAATTCACATTTTATTTTTCCATTTGACATATTTTTTAAGAGTCAAGACATAAATACAATTTTCATTTTAAGATAATTTGTGTGTGCATTTCTAGATTTCTGGCAAAACAGTCATTCCCACACCTTTAAGAATTGGATTTCTTGGTCTGGGCATCATGGGCCAGGGCATGGTTATGAATTTGTTGAGGTCAGGTCATGAGGTCACTGTGTGGAACAGAACTGCAACCAAGGTAAGCCATTTCAAACACTTTTAGTTATCAGTTGGATTGAAATGTGCACAGTTTCTCTGCCAATTGATGTTAAAATTCTTATGGCTTAATTACAAGTTTACTTTTGAAGGGATTTGAACCACCATACATTTGATTGAATTCATTGAAGCTCACTTTAAATGAAGTAATCTTCCCTACAACCGCTTCACTCTCGTCTCACACTATATTTGTGAGTTCAACTTACAACTGTGTAACTGCTAGGAATATTTTGTGCTATAATACTTAAAATTTGTTTGTCTAGGAAACTTGACTGGCCATCGGTCAAGTAAGTTAAGAATAGATGAAGAAACGTTGTCCATATGTTTCAAATATTATAAATAACTAGACGCCCCGCGGCGTAGCATACGCCGCAGACTTGCTGATGGAGAGTGCAAAGAAAGTGGAGAAATAACGGACACAAACTACAGCACGAAGAAATCAAAACAACGCAAGTGAACGTTGGTGGGGGGGGGGCTGCCAACTCATTGTTGGTTTTGAGACGTTTGCAGACGAAATTTGGTACACCCCTAACTTCTTTGAAGTCAGCTATAACACGATAATCAGCTTAAAATCAGAGTTACATAATCGATATAAAAAAACAACAAAAAACAACAACACGCAATTAACAACCCTAATAAATGGGAGGCGGGTAACAACAACCTCAGTGTGCTTGTCTCCATGTTTACTCGCTATTTTTTACTTACTTTGTGCTGCTTTTTGTGTCTGTACTCCCCCTCCCCCCCAATCCGTTCTTTGTCTATCATGAGCCGCGGGTCTCTCCAGAGTTCCTTCTTTTCATTCAATCACAGTCGTTTGCCCAAACCCATCCCATTTTGACAACTGTCTTTCAGGAAGTCTTCACCCGTAACTAAATCATTAACTAAATCAGCTAGTGTTGGCAATAAAGGGGTAAAAGAACGGGCACAAACAGACATTATTAAAAATTTTAAAAAAACGTTTTCGCTGGGGCTTGAACCCAGGACCATCGACGTATGAGGCGGACGTGATAACCAGTACACTACGAATCTCACATGTACTGTGAAGGAACAATGCAAAATGAACGCAATTGCATTGTTGCCACCCACTCCCACCCCCCTTTTTTTTCTCTTCATTTCATCCCACCACGTTTGCCAACAGTGTTTAGTTGACCCGAGCGAGGGTCATTCGTCATGCTCGGTTGCACATGCTTGCAGCTTGCTTGCCTCGCATGGTCCCATGAAGAGAATTATATATATACATATGTAATTGTAATAACTTGATGGATACACATTTTTTCATAATGATTTCTTGATAAAATTAATAACATTGAAGTTTATTTTTGCCCTTAAAATTTGTTGAATTAATTTTTATGCAAGAAATGTGCAAAATTCTATTAAAAATTCAAAAGTATTTAATAATATAAAATATACTTTTTATTTGATAAGTGGACTTTGACAAGTTGACACTAAAGCTATGGTCACTGAGGTTTTGGGAAACAAAATAAATTTTAATATTCACCAAATTGTTAGTGCCAACAGAGAAATTAATATCTGTGCTTTGCTGCGACAATTAAAAAGAAATCGCTTGGTTCACTTTTTAAGTAAAAGTTGTGATTCTTTAAGTAATTTATAAATTAATTTTATTTGAATCTATGGTGTCAGTTATGCTAATATTATATAGGTCTTGTTTCTCAATAGAGTTCTAGAAAATGATTTTAAAATTCTTAGATTACTAGATATTATGAAACTAGTACAGTCGAAACCGCTTAAGTCGACGGCGTTGGAGTATGAAAAATGGCGTCGACATAACCGATGATCGAGTTAAAACGAAAACCAATATGGCTGCAAAATATTAACATGTGCTTGAAATTTCTTTATGTACGTGATTAATAAGTTAGCGTTAATTAGTGATGGGACGATTAATCGGAATCGTATCGGAACCCTAATATTTCTTCACTCTTTCCTAAGGTTGTAATGACCGTTCGTTTTTATGGACCGTTTAAAATTTAAAAAAATTTCTCTGCCTTGAAAGTCGGGAAAAGTTATGACTAATCGGCAGCTTTTATATATATATATTTTTTTTTATTATATATATTTATGCCAAAGTAAAGGACTTTGATTACGACTCTGTGGTAGTGGTATGTTTCGATTCCATTTAATAAAAAAAGTTACCAGTTTATAATTGTCTGCGCATGCGTTAAAAGGTCAAAGTTCTCGCCTCGTCACATGCTGCGGCCTGCGTGTAGTGTGTAGCATGGCGTAGCCGCTCGTGTTTGCCGTCGTATCAGCGAATTTAAAATACAAATAAACAAATCAGTATGGTTATTTTAAGTTTAATGCTTTTGACGTGCAGGATATCTGTTACTAGCAGAACGCTCTCGAATTTCCTCAGTCAATCAAACTTGTAATATAAATAAAACTATTGTGGCCTTGACCGTTGATCACAGCGCGCTGTGTGTACTGTGTTATAGACCTCGGCCGGCAAATAAGTCTAAGCGAATTTTTAAAAAAATCATTCCTTATCAGAAATGATTTGATTTCATCGTCACGAGCGTCTTAGTCACAGTCAGGTATCTTACTGGTAACAAAGAAACAACACACTTTTAAAATAATAATTTTTTTATTTGATTAAATAATTTAAAATAAAAACCACTGTCAATTCTCGATACAAACCTTTATTTTCATTTCTAAAGATATTCGTTTATCTTAAAAAATAAAATGATTAATACATCAGAAAATGAATTAAGTTTAATAATAATATAAATAATAATATAACATGCACTGCGAAATGACGATTAATGACCTATAACGCGATTGTCCAGTACCTCGGGTGAATACATACTCCATGGATAAACGTCGAACTAATAATTCACACACGCAAAACATCCGGTACTTTTTATTGAAATCTCGTAGAATCACACAATAGCCGGAAGTCTCGAAGAAAATCGAGATGTCAACACTGTTTTGAACTAAAAATGCCATAGTGCATTGCTAGGCCAACCGACAAGGATCGAGCTAACCAAGTTAAGTTGCAAATTTGGCCCTCTTTTGTGCTCGAGGTACTAGGTTTCGGCGACTTAGAAAAATCGAATTAGCCGATGAAAAAATGCTAAGACAAAGAGAGAATTTGGCGGTTCCAATAAAAAACGTCGAGTTAGTGGGGTGGTCGAGCTAACCGAGCTCGAGGTAAGTGGGTTCAACTGTATATATATATATTTTACTATAACCTATAAATGCAAATACAGTGGTACCTCGGTATACCTCTGTCTGCTTTGGTATAAATCCAACTTGGTATACATCCTGTTTGGACGCGAAACATTTTGCTTGGTATACTACCTTTGGAATACGACCTGCGCACTTAATGCAATCTTGATCGATTCCCCCCTCCGCCCTCGTCACAAAAAGTTAATAAGAGGAGGCACGAAACTATAAAAATGGTTAGGATCACCATGGAGTTGAAAGAAAGAGATTGTTGTGAAGAATGAAATTGGCGTGTGTGTCTGGGACTGAACGGGGAGATTGACGATATTTTAAGTCTAATACCTTTGACGTGCACATACTTAGCTGGAAAACTGTTGATATAAGACCAAAATAAAATTTAGGACCAGTAAAACGTCTATTACTATTTGTAGTGGGCCTATCTTTCCTCTGGTAATATAAATAGTAACACTCGCGACCTTGACCGTTTTCACATTTTGAGCTTCAGCAACTAAGCGAATATAAATTTTTATTAAACAGCATTCACTAGCCGAAATAGATTTCCACCATGAAATGAGCATCTTAATGCAAAATTGTTTTGTAAGTTTATTAGAAAAATTTCTACTTACAGTGGGGCCCACTTAACTCGAGCCCGGTTAACTCGTCAGCTCCATTAAGTCGACTTTTTTTTTGGAACCGCCAAATTCTCTTTGTCTTTACATTTTTTTCAGCGGTTAATTTGCTTTTTTAAAGTCGCAGAGCCCTAATATTTCGAGCACAAAAGAGTGCCAAATTTGCAACTTAACGCCGGTTAGCAAGATCCCCGTCTGTTCGCCTAGCAATGCACTTTGGCATTTTTAGTTCAAAACAGTGTTGACATCTTGCTTTCTTCGAGACTTCCGGCTATTGTGTGATTCTACGAGATTTCAATAAAAATTACTGTATGTTATTATCTTCTTTCACTTTCAATCCATGTGTGAATTAGATGTATTCACCCGAGGTGACCGTAAATCGCGTTAGCGGTCTTTAATCCGTCATTATTTCACAGTGCATGTTATATTATTATTAAACTTGTTTCATTTTCTGATGCTTTATTCATTTAATTTTTTAAGATTAAACGAATATCTTTAGAAATGAAAATAAAGGTTTGTATCGAGAATCGACTGTGGTTTTTATTTAATTAAATAAAACAATTATTATTCTTTTAAAAGTTTGTTGTTGCTTTGTTACCAGTAAGATACGTGACTGTGACTAACATGCGCGTGACGGTGAAATCAAATCATTTTCTTTATATTCCAGTATATATATGTAATATACACGTCATCACTTTTGTAGGTCGAATTCTGATAAGGAATTCTTTTTTTTAATTCGCTAATTCGACGGGCATTGCAAACGCGAGCGGCTGTGACATGCCGCGCCACACGTGCCATGGGACGAGGCGAGGCGAAAAATTTGACCTTGGTTTTAACGCATGCGCAGACAATTATAAACTGGTAACTTTTTAAAATTTATTAAATGGAATCGAAACATGACTACAGAGACGTAATCAAAGTCCTTTACTTCAGCATAAATATATATATATATAGATATATATAAATTCCCGACTAGTCATAGCTTTTCCCGACTTTGAAGGCCGAGAAATTTTTTTTAAAGAATTACCGACTTTTTCACGTTTTCCTGAGTGGGAACCATGGTTATATTTAAACGGTCCTTAAAAACGAATGGTCATTACAACCTTAGGAAAGAGTGAAGAAATATTAGGGTTCCGATACGATTCCGATTAATCGTCCCATCACTAATTAACGCACATCATGTACTTAAAGAAATTTCAAGCACATGTTAATATTTTGCCGCCATTTTTTGTTTTAACTCGATCATCAGTTATCTCGACGCCATTTTTCATACCCCAAAACCGTCGACTTAACCGGTTTCGACTCTATATAATTATAAAGATATTTCAAGCGCATGTTCATATTTTGTCGCCATATTGGTTTTCGTTTAACTCAGTGATCGGTTATCTCGGCGCCATTTTTCATACCCCGAGGCCGTCGGCTTAAGCTGGTCCCACTGTATTTCCATTAGCTAAATTTAAATGATACTCTGAACATTTGTGACCTTGATTTACACAAAGTAATCAATATTGCACAGTTAATGTCTGTTATTAAGTGCAGATTAATGAATAAATTGAAGCACTGTGATACTTAAGACATAAGAAGCCCTTTTGAGTCTAAATCTTTTTATTTGAAAAGGAAACTCAGAATATTTCTAAGTGCATTTTCAAAATATAAATGACCACAAAACTTATTACTATGGGGATAAAAAATTAGAAGCTGCATTTACATGTGGCATTATTGTCTTTAGAATCAAGTTTACCAGGTACTTATCCTGTCCTCTATTGGCCAAGCGTAATAATTGTTAGGTGTGGTCCTGCCTCAGTCAATTCTTAAAAAACAAATTGAAATGGTAATGAAGCATTTTTTTTTACAACAGGAGGAAAGGAAACAAAACCATTATATGGGCGTGTCTTAGTATTATCTTTACAAAAAATCGTCAAAACACGTGTCTTGCAATTGGGTGTGTCATATATGAGAGATAATACTGATGTAGATAGCCACCACCATTCCCACTTATTTTTACTCCTTTTCGTTAGTATCTGCGAGGCATAACTGCACCCAGTATATGATATTATTTTTGCAAACGTAGATTATTTTGAGAATCAGTCATATGTGTAAAAAGTATTTTTATTTTCTTTAAAAAATGTATTGTGATAAAAAAAACTGCTTAAATATCCCTGCATAAAGTATCTCTACCATTGGATATTATCTGTCTAGCACATTCACATGCTTTTTCTATATGTTGTGTTATCAAGTTTTGTACAAGTCTTAGTTTTACAAGACTGACTTATAAAATCAATTTTATTACTGCAGTGCTCAGTTTGAATACACTTGTTTCCACAAATCTTGTTTAATTTTAAAATAACATCCATTTAAAGCCAAAGAAACTCATGAAATACTTGATTTATTTTAATTTAATTCTGGGTTCAGAATCTAGTAAGAACTAAGAACATTTGAACACATGTTATATTCCAAAAATAATTATACATAACATATTTTAAAATTTGCATTGTTAGACATAAACACCTCCATTGTTACAGTCTCAGCAATGAGGAAAATGCATACTGCTGACAACATTCAAACTTCATTGTCTCTATTTATGTTTTAATACATTATGTATTTGCTATGGCCTTTTGGAAAAAACATTTGTATTGTAATGTGACATTTCATTTTGCAAAGGCTCTATTAATCTTTAGACTTTTTAGTAAATTTCTCCCCATCATGAGGTATTTGTCAAAAAACTTTATTACAAATTCACATTAAATGGAGCATGGTCTACTATTTTCTCTCAATAAAAATAAAAACCTCATACAGGGTAGTGCATACCAATGACAACATTAACATTCAAACTTTAAATATACTTGACATTCCCTTTAGGTAATACAACTTTAAAAAAAAAGTGTTTACTGTTATGCAAACTTCACTCTTATTTATTCATATTCAAACCATTTTAGCTAAAGAAATTGAAAAATCTCAATTGTTAATTAAATGGGATGTCAAATACATATTCGTTACAGATTTACACTTACTGGAATATATTTTCATTGTGGCTTGCACAGTTAAGTTGTAATTTACTTGTAATGATTTAATTAAAATTATTACCTACATGTATTGAAACAAAATAAATAAGTAAAACTTTAGAACAATGTTTAGCTGCATTTGGTTCATTAGAAAAAACAACAAAAGTAATAAAAAAATAAATATGCAACTGAACTTAAATTTAGAATAATCATAAATAATTTGTGAAAATAATTAATTGTTACATGATTTACACATTTTATTGACTGATTGCAACAAAAAGAGCAATGCTCTTTCAGTGAGGACTGGTAGATTAAATTGGTAGGATAATAATTTTTTTATAAAGTTTAAAGTTTGTGATAATGAACGCAATTCATGGAAATTTTTAATGCAAAACCCAAAAAATTGTTTTTTTTGCAAAGAATAGTAAAACTTACCCTTGGGGGAACAGGAGTGCTATCACTCTGAATAAACATAGCACTCGTGAGAATTTAACAAGTTATGAAACATATGTAAATAACATTGAAGTATAATATTATATATATATATCATCTGGTAATTATAAGCTTAATTCTTGAGTAAATGTCTTGAATATCTTTGAGTTTATAGAAAAAAATACTGGATGGATTATTGAAAGTGCCTCATATCTGTATCAACATTTCCAAAATATGCGTTTCTAATAATGTAAGATCTAAAGGACAATTAGTGTTAATCCTACATATGAGAAATTGTTTTAACTTTTAACCTAAGATGATGGTTCATAGTTCAGACATTAGTCTCAGAATTGAGAGGGGAATTTTGGTTACAGACTTCTTGTCCTGTTAACATCTGTAACTGTTGGGAAAGCAAATCAGATTTGGCATCCGATTTTGTTGGGGAGGAATCTGGGGTTACATAAAGTCCTTCCCAGGACCCATCATTCTGTGTATCTAAATGTCTTTTGTCTTCATTCGTTTCCAGTACATGTGGAGGCGGTAAGTTTTCATGGCCACGGAGCAATGCATCGTTGCTCTTAAACTCTAACAAAACTTTATCCCTATGACGAGACTGATCATTTACTTTGACACTGTACTGATGATTATTTTCATTTTCACTGCCTGGGTCAAATTCCCACAAATCAGCAAAATTCACAGACATGTTTGGTTCAAGCTCTATTGTGGTTTGCATCTCTATAATGATGGCATTTTCACTGGAACTAGTGCTTAAGTCTCCTAGCTGATGGCCACTCATATCCCTGGTGAAACCCACCTCGCTGTTTTCTTCCAGGCTTGTTGCAGGACTACTTGCAGCAGTTGTGTATTCAGAGTCTAACTGAGACAGCGGAGAATCTGTGCGATCCTCATCTCCAAGCAGGTCAATGTCAAACATCATGCTCTCTGTTCGCATACACTCAGTCTCGACAACATGTCTGCAGTTGTCCAAGTTCATTGTGTCTAAAAGTTTAAGGACATGTTGCTGCTGCAGCTTGTATGTTTCCCTTAGCTTGTCAAGTTGATTAGAGCCGTAGTCTCTTATACGTATAATTTGATTGTTAGCACGTTCTCGAATCTGAATTATCTGGTTGCTAGAATAATCACGTAGCTGGCTAAGCTTTGAATTATAATTGTCTCTGACTTTTTCTACTTGATTGGAGCAACCCCGTTTGACCTTGGTCACCTGTGAGGTGTAATTGCGATGAAGTTTGTCTCGTTGTATGTGATACTGGTTTCTGACTCTGGCAAGTTGATGTGTGTAGTTCTCGTGAATGCGAGTTATCTGAGAAGTTTTGTACATATTTAAGTTTTCCAACATCTGACTTATGATTTCCCTTCTACGTTTGTTGACCAGCCGCCTTGCAGTCCAAGATATAATGACATATATTATGTTGAGCATGAAAAAGGTCAGAGCACATAGGAGACCAGCAATAATCGCAAAAATTTTAATTTCACTGGAAAGCTTACAGATTAAGAGAATGTTGATCCCTACCGATTGGTTGTATTGAGCATTGCTGACCTGGCATGTGTAAGTCCCAGGGTCTATCCGCATCATATAGTCAATGAATAGGGACCCATCAGCCAGAACAACGATCCTGTTGTGTATTGAAGAAATTTCAGAATGGTAACTAGAACTCCTATGCCAGAAATGACCACTATGAAATTCTGAGTTTGGACGAACATCTTGGGCTGTAATGTGCTGGCTATCATTGGGGCTGATGTGTTGATGGTAAAATTTTTCCCCTGATGGCGTTGTCCATTCTATAATGGCTGGTCCACCTGATTCATATTGACACTGAAGCGTAAGTTGAGAGCCTAGTTGAACATTCATTTTTGATGTCATATTTTTTAGCCTGATCTCTTGGCATTGAATTTCAGCCTTCTTGAAATGAGTGGCGTCTCCATTTTCTAAGATGCATCTGAGGGAGATTACATCCACTATGATTGAGTCATTGCCCTCATTGTCTAACCAGGCATTGATGCAAGAACACTCCAGGGGGTTATTTTGCAGAAACACCTGCCCTAGATCAGGGTTTTTGTAGAAGGACAATTGGGATAAACCTTTGAGACCAGAGTTCGACAGGTCTAATACCTTGAGAGCCACCAAAGAGCTGAATAGATCATGCTGTAGCCAGGTTAGTTCTGGATTGCTACTGAGATTTAAATACTCGAGTTGATGAATTCCACGGAAGGCCACACTTGATATTTTATTTAATCTGGGCATGAGGGCAATGGAGAGCCATTTGAGAGAAGTGCTTACATGTATTGCTTTGGACAGGCTTGTGAAGTTGTTCCCATTAAGATTTAGCTTCTCGATTCTTGCAACTTCTATCAGTGCATCAAATTCGTCTAATGAAGAGTTGGCCACATTTAAGCTGAGCAGATTGGGAAGTTGCTTAAGAAACCTGAAAGGCAATTTCCTTAAAGGGTTGTTGGAAATATCCAAGTGGCTGAGATGAGGAAGTGGGGGAAATATTTCATTGGAATCTTCAGAAATTTGAAAATTGTTGTTATTTAGGTCCAACCTTTCCAGTTGATTTAGTGGAGTGAGGTTAATGAGAAATTGGCTGTTGATGTTGTTAAAACTGACATCTAACACTTGTAGCTTAGTGAGCTGAGACAAGGTGCCATTAGATATCCATGAAATGTTGTTATGGCTCAAGTTAAGATCAGTCAGGTTGTGTAAATTGTGCATGGCTCTTTCATTAACATACTGTAATTGGTTGTAAGATAAATCCAGGGCAGTGACCTCCTTATAGGACTTGAGATCATCATCTTGAATCTCGCTTATTTGATTGTTGCTCATATTAAGCACAAGGACATTAATGACTGATGTTAGGTTGTGACCCTCTTGATCGCTCTGGATGGGTTTGACTGACATTAATTTGTTGTGGCTGAGATTGATATAACTTAAAACAGGGAATGAAAGATGATGGTTCATATTATCACTTGATGAGACCTTTATAGATATATTGGAAAGACCTTGGTCTGAACAGTCAAAAGCCCATGAACTGCTTCTAGGTGTAATGGTGCTTACATTTTGACAAATGCAAAACTCTGGACACTGTAGAGGTAGTGATGAGGCAGCAATGGTTGGGTGGAGGACACTTAAGAGGGATATCACAAATAGGACATTCACAGAGTGTATGGAACTGCAGCTCTGGAGGTTCTGAAATAGCATCAACACCATTTTCTCCATTGATAGGTAGTGATTTTCTTTAGCTCGAGTCCCACCCAATGACAGGGATGTTTTAAAGTGCTTTTGTTTATTTCTAATGCCAGTTGCAAGGGAGACTTTTCCACGGGGCCATGCCTCTCTCTTGCTCAGCGTTTGCAAGTTTTCTCCCATCCTTAAAATAAAAGAAGGAAAATATTAAAATACAAAGAAGAATTTACACAAAGCATTACGAGAAGTTGGAGTAACAAGTAGAACTGATCAGAATTAAATAGAAATGAACCTTCCAGAAGGTAACTAATAAAAACAGGGACATGGTTGGTGTGGAAATTCCTATCTCAAAGATTGCAAAGGATGTGTGCTCCCAGGCCAAAACACTACAGTCCATTATGACATTCTAAGTCCTAACAGTTGCTACATAGACTTAGTTATCAGTCTGCCTTTATTAGCCTAATAATTAGGACTTGTACTTGTACCACCTAGTCCACCCAAATAATTTATACTGTCACCTTTGACCTGCTGAACTTGACCCCCACATCCCAATGAAGGCAGTGTAGTGTAGCATACGGTTTTAAATAAACTTAAACGGTTTTAAATAAACTTAAACGTTTAAGTTAAATGTTCATAGAATTATTAGAATGGAGTCATCGTAATCGTTACAATAATAGTTGTGATTTATTATAAAATAAAGATATTTAAGTAATTTAGTTAATTATTAATATGCACACCACTGCTTACACTTACATTACAGTAGTTACACTATTGACACTATCAATATGCCATGAACACCACTAGTACTAGACTAAAGTAAAAGGATTAATACTTCAATCTTTTATTAATTATGAAACATACTAATTTTATTAATACATTCGGGGTTAATTATAGTATAGTATAGCCTCTAACAGTACAGTGCACGAACCGTGTTTTTACTATTACCTCCCAGAGACTTAGCCTGCTCTTTGAAAAATCAATAGTACATCACTTCACTGGTCTTCTTGTTTACAAGCCATAGCCATAGCACAATCACAATGGTTGGATTTGACTGAAGCAGTAGCGGGGATCTACCATCTATTTCTATCATTATTGACTCAACTTACTGTTGTAACAGTTTAGTCTGGAGATCAGTATAACGAAAGACTTCGAGCCCTGAGTGTCTCGACAAAAGCGATTTCCATCAGTCCCGTCCCCGAGCCGAGCAACAACACACACACTGAACGCCGTGTGTAGTGTCTGTGCTTGTGATGGAGTCTGCCACAGGCTTACCAAGTCGGTCGACGCTTTAGTGGATTCTGGCCGCCTCGGCGTTCCGCGCCGACTTCAATTTCTTTTTTATTTTGGTTGGCTGTGTCTTGTCTTTTGTCTCGTCGTCCTACCGTTGACCTTTGTCATGGAAATTGGTAGGGAGGTGGGGGAGATTAGATGGGTGTGCAAGTAACGAGATGGATCAAGTTGTTTTCGCCAGTATTGACAGTATTGAATTAGAATAGATGTACACAAATAACACATCATTATCTAAGAAAACCTAACCGATATAATCTACAATATGGTCTATGGAATGATTTTTTTTTAAATAGAGAGGGTAAATGGCGGGGGAATAACTTTCAGCATACTTCATTACGTTGTCATTATGTCATAACTAACTACAGGATAATAGTAATAATTAGTTGATCTACTTGCTGGGTCAAAGCTATCACAAACACGAGGATTAAAATTAATTGTCATCTTTGTTTTGTTCGCAATGAATTTCCAGTCATCTGAACGTAATTTCACTTTACAAGTTATGAAATGCGATACGTCTTGTCTTAACAAATGTTTCGTCTTAACAAATGTTTTTGCGTTTCTTTTAACTGTGCCTGTGCATCTGTGAAGCAAGAGCGGGCCGTACTCGTTTAATGAGGCCTGACATTGAAGTGCTATTCAAATTGCTTGTCCTGGTGAATATAAAAAGACATCTGTTAACTGGAAAAATACTGAAATTAAAATCATGAGACATCGCCTGTCAGGTTCAACTGTAGCGTGTGCACAAAATGGACAGAAATCACTGCTGTGACAACATAGACCGTGGAGGAGGCCCGTGTAGGTTGGGCTGCGAAATGTTAAAAAATGTTAACAGCTTGCCAGCAGATCCCAATCGATATTCTCTCGGTCCTTGTTGCGTAGGATGGTGTCGCTCTCCGGGCCTGGGGTAAATATTGTCGATCGTGGTGGGTAGGCCCGGCCCGTCTGACAGTATGTTGCATCCGAGAAGATGAGTGGGTACTTCTAACCATGGCCATTTAATTTGTGTGATTGTGGTCTTAATTTGAAGTTGTGAACGCCGCTGTCGATTGTCAAAGTCAAGTCACCTGCTCTAGCCGCGTGTTTAATGTTTTACTTTGAGTCTCAATAGTCATTATTTTCTCTACATTTTGAAATAAAATATGAATTTTAGATTATCCTAAGACCAACGCTTTGGGACTTCAAATCAAAACTCTTCTCTCCAACCCTTGCCAGAGTTGAATTCAAGAATATCAATGAAGTTTGTTTGTCAACTTCCGATGGCTTGTGTATTTTGTTGTGAAATCCAAGTTATGATCGACCCATATTAATAGTAATTTTATGTCAGTCAGTGCTGCGCTAAATAATGTGCTTGGAGAAAAGATACTATCAGATAGAGATTGCCTGGGAGATAAGACGTGTATTGACATGTAGTTGATAGCGGGCTTTTCAGATAAAGGTGAAGTTCGAGGTACACCCTTTGGCCACGGGAACAAGTCGCCGCCTTCACATAATACTTTTGTAAAAATCGTAATTAAAGCCCATGCCACGTGGCTCACTCATTATTTTTTTAAAAAGAAATCTTAACGATATAATTAATCACCCAGTAGCATAATCTTTTAAAAAAACAACAAACATGTATTGCAAATAATTGAGGAAATTAAGTAAATACAATGTATACGTACTTCCTCCCCGACCTTATGCTCCTGTACGCAAAATCTCCACAATCAATAACACACCCTCACTCACTGTGTACGCACTTGATGTCTATTATTGATTCCCCCTAATGTGGACATTTAAATGTCAAACTGCGTTACTGCGGCCAAGAAAATAGGGAAGCGGGGGAGCCAGTATATTGTCAATGTCGATATTTTGTTTTGTCTCGGGTCGTAGGATTTGTTCTAGACATAGCTGGAAGCCGATTGGTTGGATAAATATAGCCTGCGCGCAAAAAGTTGGAGTGAAAATACCCGATACCCAATCTCTACATTTGAAAGTTGACGGTGCTTTTTCGCACCTACAGCACGAAGAAATCAAAACAACGCGAGTGAACGTCGGTTTGGGGGGGGGGCTGCCAACTAATTTTTGGTTTAGAGACATTTGCAGGCGAAATTCGGTACACCCCTAACTTCTACGAAGTCAGCTATATAACGATAATCGATTTAAAATCGACGCAATTAACAACCTTAAATATGACTAACCCTCGCTAGGGTCGGCCAATCACAGTTTATGTTTAAGGGATGGTAGTATTAAATGGGAGGCGGTTAACAACAACCTCAGTGTGCATGTTTTCAGGTTTACTCGCTATTTTTTATTTACTTGGTGCTGCTTTTTGTGTCTGTACTCTCACCCCCCCAACCGTTCTTTGCACTGTCTATGATGAGCATATGCTATTCAATAAAGGGGTAAAAGAACGGGCATAAACAGACATTTTTAAAATAAAAAATAACTATGTATTCGCTGAACCCAGGACCTTCCCGGCATGAGGCGGGCGTGATAACCAGTACACTACGAATCTCACGTTTTCTGTGAAGGAACAATGCAAGTGAAACGCAAGGACCATTTTTGGTCACCCCTCCACTACCTTCGCTTTCCAACCGTTAACTGTGATTAGTTGGCCCCAGCGAGGGTCATTCGTTATGCTCGGTTGCACATACTTGCAGCTTGTTTCGCATGGTCTCACGAGGAGAATTATATATTTTATATTATTTAAAAAAACGGAAATATTTCTACCACTCATTAAAAAAATAATGGAAGTAATTAATTTTATCCCTCATTTTTTGGTGGTTTTATTTTTGGTTGTTTGTTTTTGTTTTGTTTTGAAGAGCATTTATTTTACAACGTTTTGTGCAATATGGTGGCAGTGCGAATTTTACCATCTTCATCCCATAAATACACACCTAAAGATTAATGAGTCCAACCAAACAAAATACCTTTATCTTATCGTGCTTATCAGTTATTCGACCGTCCGCTCTGTAGGCTACATGTTCTTTGTACCATTAGAATCTCACCAGTGTCACATGTCGGATGGTTAGAATATCTATGTTGTAGTGACAGCATCTATTTAGCAGCCTTTAGTACTTGAGTACCTGATAACGCCTCTGGTGTCTAGTTAGCTCGTGGCCCCCTGCTGGTGTCACCCTTCGCGCCCTTTTGTGACTTGGGTAATTTTGTAAGCCCACAGGTTAAAGTAAATTGGTTAACCCGCTAAGGATTACACTGACCTTTTCACTGCCCCTGGTTTGATCCAAATAGACCCACCTGACCTATTTCACGTGTGCTTGGTATAATCCAAAGAGACCCACTTGACCTATTAATTCATAGACCCTGATATCACGCTACAATTTCGTTTTCATTCGGAAAATGAAGACAACAGTCCCGGACTTCTAGTGGAGTGGCCCATAAACAAGATGTTTACCACTATGATTAGGTCTATGGACATGCTATTTAAACGGCATATGTAATGATTGAACATCATGTCAGCAGATAACTTTACTATAATGTCATCCTGCTCCGACTCTTCTTTAAAGATGTTCCGGGATTGAAGTCCCAATTTGTTTGCCGCGTGAATAGAATCATGGCGTTATCGCGAAAAAAAGAAAAATATTTTCTCTCAATTCTCATTAGTGTGCTGTCATTCGTATGTCGTTTTTTTCCCCACCGCAGAGGAACTAAACAAAAGTATTATGTTTTCATATCTATGTATTAAGTAATCCACTGTTCAATCACCAATTTTATTAGGCTGTACTTATAGCAACATAAGATTTGCTATACATCAGCATATACCGCTTGATACATTGTTTAGTGGATTTAATTAATTGTACCAACACGGGGATATCAATTATATATCATTTAATCCACTGGTCAGTTATGGTACCAACACATGGTATCAACATTTACCTTCACGTATGTATCAACTTCCACGGAGAGACATTCTGTCGAAAAGAAAATGACTCACGACACGCAAATCCACAAGAATACTTACCAATAAAGACTGTTTCATAAACATGAATCGTAATATAATTTTTAGTTTGTTGATAAACAGAAAATCCCACACTGTGGCCACACACACTACGGCACAGTCGACCAATAAAAGGCGATAATTTTGACGTGACCCTCATGTTCGATCACGCACGATGTTGCAATCAGCGGGTCTTCCCTGCATGTTTTCTCCTGAAAATGTGCTGTATCGGTGCCGGGAGCCTCTTAATGTCATAGTCATTGGTTTAAAATATTACCCTTTTGTAAAGTGCATAGCAATAATTGTTCTGACGTAGTGGAAGAAAAATCACCATTTGAAATGCTATTATTTTTAGCGTCAACACCGTCAACATTTAAAAATTGAAAGAAAAAAAAATCTCTATGGACCTCCTCCGATTCAGTCTTACCTGGTAGTTACCTATGTACGATAGCACCAATATATGACGATCTAAAACCCTTTTCTGAAGATCTGTCTAGCTCAAGGGTGAGCAAACATTTAAGGGTGAGGGCCGCATTAGTAAGAAATGAAACATCAAGGGGCCGCACCTCACCAAAATTTAGCCTCGATTCAAGTAATAAAACAAACCCGTAAAAACACAGTTTTTGACTATAAATCCCTTATATATGAGACATAACTAACAGTATTGATTATTTTCAAACATTTACAGACTGAATCTGTCTTAACTCAAGTTTGCTTCATAACCCTGAAGTCTGGTCACCGATTCGCTTGACCGAGCTGAGAGTGACACGTAAAATGTAAACAAAAGCGCCCCGTCGCTTCGTTGGGTCGCCTCAATGCGTCAGCTCAAAATTTCACGTGGGAAAAAAACTATAAAAAACCGTGAATTTGAATTACATACCTCATATAAGGATAAACTAAAAATGCATTAATTTAATTACGGTACGTTCGATCGATCTGAAATTTTGATACGATGCATTGTTAGGTCAGACGGGTCAGTGTGCCAAATTTCAGCTCGATCGAATCACGGGAAGTGGGTCATTTTCGACTTTTGTTTTTCCGCCCGCCCATGAGATGATGAGAGAGATGATGAGACGGCCGCGAAGTTAATATAAGGGATTTAATAAAACAAACCCGTAAAAACAAAGTTTTTGACTATAAATCCCTTATATATGAGACATAACTAACAGTATTGATTATTTTCAAACATTTACAGACTGACACCGAGTCACGTCCCTTGTCTTTAATAAATGGGGGTGGGATGTGAGGGGGTGTCGGCACGACGGTCGGCGTCAACACGACGGTCGGCGTCAACTCAAACTCACGTGAAACTGGCAGAAAAAAAACAATAACAAACAGTGAATTTTGAATTACATACCTCATATAAGGATAAACTAAAAATGCATTAATTTAATTACGGTACGTTCGATCGATCTGAAATTTTGATACGATGCATTGTTAGGTCAGACGGGTCCGTGTGCCAAATTTCAGTTCGATCGGATCATGGGAAGTGGGTCATTTTTGACTTCTGTTTTTCCGCCCGCCCGCCCGCCGAGCCCAAGACAGAGACGGCCGCGAAGTTAATATAAGGGATTTAAAAACATCCTTCTTTCAGATAAATTTATTGATTTTTTTTAAATCCCTTATATTAACTTCGCGGCCGTCTCTGTCTCTCTCTCATCATCTCATGGGCTCGGCGGGCGGAAAAACAAAAGTCGAAAATGACCCACTTCCAATGATCCGATCGAACTGAAATTTGGCACACGGACCCGTCTTACCTAACAATGCATCGTATCAAAATTTCAGATCGATCGAACCTACCGTAATTAAATTAATGCATTTTTAGTTTATCCTTATATGAGGTATGTAATTTAAATTCACGATTTGTTATTGTTTTTTTGCCACGTGAAAGTTTGAGCATTGAGGCGACCCAACGAAACGACGGTGCGCTTTTGTTTACATTTTACGTGTCACTCTGAGCTCGGTCAAGCGAATCGGTGACCAGACTTTTCCCCTCTCCCCCTCCCACCCACCCCTCCCCCCTAGGGTTATGAAGCAAACTTGTGTTAAGACAGATTCAGTCTGTAAATGTTTGAAAATAATCAATACTGTTAGTTATGTCTCATATATAAGGGATTTATAGTCAAAAACTTTGTTTTTACGGGTTTGTTTTATTCGATATTACCGTGGGCCTAAAAAAAAACTCCGCGGCCCGTAGTTTGCCCACCCCTGGTCTAGTCTAGCTAAACCCCATTCTGATATCACCAAAATAGGTCTAGCTGAACCATACTCTGATGGCACCAAGATCTGTCTAGCTAAACCACATTCTGATAGCACCAAAATATGTCAAGTTAAAGCCTATTCTGATGGCACGAAGATAATGCGCCGAAAAATGTTCGAGTCTGTCAATCAAACTTGGCCACTAAACTCTGTCAAAATGATTAGACTGAAGTAAATGTAACAGCTGAACTATCATGAACTATATGTTCTATAATTTTATAATAGTAATAATAACCCCCTTTTCAGACCATGACGGCCTATAGCCTATGGGGCAAGTGAAGTATTAATATATTAATTCTCTCCGCATAAAGTAATGAAGTATGATGATTCAGCAGTTTCAGAAAATTTCCTTTCCAAACCTCATATGATATACGAACATTTTATTGGGGAATCAGCTGTGTCAACCATTAGAACGACTCAGAGGTTCAGTCCTTAATTTCATTGATTAGAAGTTCAGAGCCAATGAATAACACGTTTCAAAACTGTGAGGGAGTGAGCTACGTGCAGACCTCAGACAAGAAGCAGCAAGTTCACAGTGAGCGATGCGTGCGTTCTCCCCCACTCAGGGCGGGGAGGATGAGGAGGGTAGACAATCGTAACTGGTAACGTGTGCTGCTGGCCATGCCGTACGGTCTCCGTTGTTCCATTTGCTCCCAGTAGTAACACGAGGGGCCTGGCCCTGGCCTAGTCACGGCCGAGGTTGCCAGATTGGCCTAAATTCGCAATTTGGCCTTTTTTAAAAAATGGTTTGGCTTCAGATATTTATTTATTTATTTTGAGGGGGGTGGGGGTGGGGGGGTCTTGAAAAAAAATAAAAAAATATATAATCAAAAATTATCTTTATCACAAAAAAATAATTAAAAAAAATAAAGGCATACGCCTGTTAGCGTCAGGGCTGAGCTTTTACTCACTAATAAATACTGTAAGGACTTCGTCGTGTCACCAAGACTGCTTGATGACTTGACATCTGATTAAGTTTATAATACTACAAATAGTAGTCTATAGGAAAATGATGACCTGGAGCTTCCCTTTCAAATTTGCATGTTAGTATCATAGTCTATTCATTTTGTGAGTACAATCATTCATAGAACATTGGCATTTACACATTTATCAACCATTTTCTCCTGGTTCAACCTTAATTTTCAATAGTTAACTAGTTTTCAGCCGTTATGAATAAATGACATCACGCGATTTTGGCAGATTTTTCACTGTATGTTCAGCCCTCGTCTCACGTAATAAAGAGCTAGATCACACTCCAATTTGACGTCAAAAACCAGCGCCGCCCCCCCCCCATAAAAGTGGTATTTAATGTAATATTTTAACACGTGTGAAGCCATTTAAAACGTAATTAAATAAATAGTAAGCAATACAATATTTAAGTGGAGCTTTTATTTAGAGTTACACGTTTCATCTGACGTCACAGTTCTTCAAAGCACCCTCCCACTCGTCATACATCGTCACAAATCTGTAACCCCCTCCCGCCCCCTAGGTGCGTGACGTCATTTTTTTTTCGACATTTTTTTAAACATAAAATAAGTTTGGCTTTTTTGTGTGCCTTTTTGGCCAACATTTTGGCTTTTTACCTAAAGTATAATCTGGCAATCCTTGTCACTGCATCTTGATGTGACGTCACAGTTCTGAAAAGCCCCCTCCCCCTCATCATAAATCGTCACAAACCTGTGACCCCTGCAGCCCCTAGGTGGGTTACGTCATTTTTGTGGACATTATTCATATAACATAAGTTTGGCCTTTTTGTGTGTGCCTTTTTTGACCGACATTTTGGCTTTTTACCCAAATTATAATCTTGCAACACTGCCATCAGCATGTGTACCTCTTTAGTCGGTGTTAGGTTCTTGGTAATGACTCACAAGGCAAAACTCAACAAGTCAAACGCCATCAGAATAATCTACATGTTTAATTTAACAAAGAAATCCTTCTACACACAACAATAACAAAGCTCTGCTTGCTATCAACCTCAAAACCGTCACTTCACTATCTATCTCGCGTCACATCTTCTCATGTTACGTCATAGTGTTCAATCCAATGCGCATCGCACCACAGACTATTATCAACGCTTACACATCGGGAAAACCCCATTAACTATAATATTTCCCTGACAGTCGGAAGTAAAGGATGACGAGAGGTGTGTTTCATGGTTGATTTATGCAGTAGATTACCGTATATAGTCATTCTATAGCCCGTTCGTTCATAAGCCGACCCCCCCCCCACACTTTTGGAAGAGAAAAGTATTAAAAGTGTATAACTCGCTCGCAAGCCCAGCCCCCAAAAATAATAGGACAACTTAAACAAAATGGTACACATTTTTTTAAAATTACAAGCTAAATCGGTCATTATGATTGTTTAATTTGCACTATCTTTGTCTTTGTGCTCTTTGTGACGCAAAAGTTGCCGGTATTAAAAAAAATCTTTGGTAAACAGTGATGAAAGCGCGTACATTAAAATTTGTTGTTGAAAACAAAATTTGTAAAACAATTTATGAAAACTTTCACAAAAATAAATAAAATGATTAAATAAGGTAAGTGCAGATGTTTAATAACATATCATATCTTCTGGTAGAGCAGTCGAATTTTGTAGAATGTAGAAAAGGACCTTGATGATCTACATTAATCTACAATAACAACACCGATATTCAATATCCATGCAGAAATACATTAATGACCTGCTCGTAAGCCGACCACCAACTTTTCAACTTAGATTTTGTCAAAAAAAGGTCGGCTTGCAAACGAGTATATACGGTACTTTCCTCACTTCTCAACACCAGTTCACCGACAAAACGGCTCCGACATAACGGCCCTGGACTAATAGAAGGACTAATAGTAAAAAATACAATCAAATATTTTATTCATATTTTTGCTCACTGATTCAGTGTCAGGTTTAGCTCACAAGAAACAATAATAATGACATCACAAGAATGAATTTAATAGCATTTACTCGATAATGGTACCAATCACGGTTGTTTGTTGACAAGAAATAATATAATAACATTAACATCACAAGAAATAATTGTACAATTTCACCACTTTTTTTTAAAGGTGAAAAAGTTGACAAAAGCTTAAAATGAAGGGAAAAAAAAAGTAAATTTTTTGTTAAAATATGTAAACAATTTGTCGGGGCCGTTTTGGCGGGTCACCCTCACTCAACACCACAGTGAGGCTTCCACCCTCCACCACCACCACCACCGCCCATACTTTCTTAATTTAATGCCTTACTCTCGCTTAATATGTACTTATACAGTAATCTCCTTATCACTATAAATCATGGAGTTGCTCGGAATTCGATATTTAAGGGGCAGGGCCCAAATGTGCTCTGTGGAAGAATATTATCTATCAGATTTGGAGGGGATCGTAACTGATTATCGTCAGGGGCCTTCAAATGTCACGATACAAATTATTTTAAAATAAATAAATAAATATATATATATATATTAGGGCTGTTATTGATTAATTTAAATTTAATTGTTAACTTTTGAAAAATTATCGATTAATTCATCGATAATTTCGATTAAAGCCACAAATAGAAATTTATGACGCCATTAAACTTAACATATCTCACGGACATTGAAAATTAAGAATATTTTGAACTAAATTTTATGAGAATGTGTTGATACTTGATCGGATGTTTGCGCTGAAGGTGTATTTGATCCTTTAAAAGAGAATTGTTTATGGCAGTGAACACAGTAAACTTTTTCACCATCTTTGACTTTGCCATCCGCAGTTAAAACAAAATTTTTGCTAAACTTTCTAGTTATACATTGTATATTTAAATTTAACTGCGCTGATGCTGTCAGCCATTTTTTAGTCGACGTCTGCCGGTCCACATAAAGTAATAAAATAAATTATAATATTACGCGGGAGAAGTTTGTACGTACAAAAATATATAAAATATTATTAATAATTAATTATTTATTAATAAAAAAATTTAAAAATATTATAAATATTTTCTTTAATTTGAATCAAATTTTTATCGATTAAAATAATTTTAATGGATACAAATTTTTTTAACGATTAATCGAGAAATTAATCGTTAATTTCCGCAGCCCTAATATATATATATATCAATATGCATAATTCCCGTTGTCTGTATGTATGGATGTAATTATGATGCTGTTAGGTGGCGCTGCGCTCGATTTTGTATAAAAATATTATAAGACGTCATTGTTTTAGCTTATATTTGAATGTTTTAAAAGGGAACGATGTAAAAATAGGATTTGAGGATTTATAATTATTATGAAATACTTTGTATACATTTCAGCAAGTTTAATATTTCGTTTTATCAAACACGGATAAGTTACTTATGTTAATTATGTATATTGATTCCCATTGTCTGTATGGATGTAACTTAAGTGGCGCTGCGATGGATTTTGTATAAAAATATTATATGACGTCCTTGTTTTAGCTTATATTTTATTTTTTGAAAAGGGAACGATGTAAAAATAGGATTTGAGAATTTATAATTATTATGAAATACTTTGTGTACATTTCAGCAAGTTTAATATTCTTATGTTAATCAATATACATAATTCCCGTTGTCTGTATGGATGTAATGCTGTTTGGTGGCGCTGCGATCGATTTTGTTTTATAGCTATCTCTTTTCAAAATCTTCTCTCTCTTTCTATCACATCTTGATTTCAAATTTTAAAAAAACGCTACGAAAAATCAAAAAAGATAACGTCATTTTTGAAGGGTTATCTCTAGAATATATATATTAGGGCTGGTAATGATTTTAAAAAATGTGTTCGTTTAATCGGGAAAAATAATAGATTAATTTTGATTAATTATATTTTTATAATGCATATATAGATCCCGTTAAGTTGCGATTCATTATTTTGGAAAATCGGTTAAGTCAGGGTAATTCCATGGCTCGCAAATTTTGTGACGTAACACAGAAAATTCGTTCTGCTATGCAAGAAATAAGGAAGAAAAACCTTTTTGTTTACGTATGCATGTCTAAATAAATAATAACAGGGAAAAGTATGTACAGTGGGGCCCGCTTAAGTCGACGGCCTCGGGGTATGAAAAATGGTGCCGAGATAACCGATCACCGACTTAAACAAAAACCAATATGGCGGCAAAATATTAACATGCGCTTAAAATTTCTTTATAATTAGATACATGATGTGCGTTAATTAGTGATGGGACGATTAATGATTTAATTGGAATTGTATCGGAATATCGGGACCCTAATATTTCTTCACTCTTTCCTAAGGTTAAGACCGTTCATTTTTATGGACCGTTTAAATGTAACGTAATGGGGGTGAGACTGCAATCAATTTAAATAATTTAAATATAACACAGGGTTCCCACTCAGTCGGGAATTCTCTTAAAATAGTTTTCACGGTCTTGAAAGTCGGGAAATAGTCGGGAAAAGTTATGACTAGTCGGGAATTTATATATATATATATATATATTGCCGAAGTAAAAGTAAAATGACTTTGATTACGTCTCTGTCGTCATGTTTCGATTCAATTTAATATTTTTAAAAAAAGTTACCTGTTTATAATTGTCTGCGCATGCATTAAAGGTCAAATTTTTCGCCTCGCGCGCGTGTTTGCAATACCCGTCGAATCGGCGAAATTAAAAAAAAACAACATATCAATATGGTAATTTTAAGTTTAATGCTTTTGACGTGCAGGATATGTGCACTATGAGACCGCACTCGAATTTCCTCCGTCAATCAAATGATACGTGTAACTTGTAATATAAATAGTAACAAATGCGGCCTTGACCTTATCAGAATTCGACCTACAACAGTGATGACGTGTATATTATATATCTACTAGAATATTAAGAAAATGATTTGATTTCACCGTCACGCGCGTGTTAGTCACAGTCACATATCTTACTGGGTAACAAAGCAACAACAAACTTTTAAAAGAATAATAATAATTTTTTATTAAATTATATAAAAACCACAGTCGATTCTCGATACAAACCTTTATTTTCTTTTCTAAAGATTAAAATTTTCTATTCGTTTAAAATCTTAAAAAATAAAATGATTAATGCATCAGAAAATAAATTAAGTTTAATAATAATATAACATGCACAGCGAAATAATGACGGATTAAAGACCACGAACTCGATTTTCGAGTACATCTGGTGAATACATACTCAAATTAATTCAAACACACGGAATCATATTGAAAGTGAAAACATCCGGTAAATTTTATTGAAATCTCGTAGAATCACACAATAGCGGAAGTCTCGAAGAAAGCGAGATGTCAACACTGTTTTGAACTAAAAATGATAAAGTGCATTGCTAGGCGAACAGAAGGGATCGAGCTAACCGACGTTAAGTTGCAAATTTGGCACTCTTTTGTGCTCGAAATATTAGAGCTTGGCGACTTAAAAAAATCGAATTAAACAGATGAAAAAATGCAAAGACAAAGAGAGAATTTGGCGGTTCCAAAAAAAACAACGTTGACTTAATAGAGCTGGCGAGTTAACCAGGGCTCGAGTTAAGTGGGCCCCACTGTAAGTAAAAAAAAATAAATTATTAATAAATTGGAAAAAAAAATATACGAAATATTTTCTTAAATTTTAAGCGAATTTTAATCTATCAAATTAATATTTTAATCAAATAAAATAATGATTAATCGATTAATTAATCGTTAATTTCCGCAGCCCTTATTTATATATATATATATACACACACACACACACACAGGGGGTCCTCACGGTACGACGGTGATCCGTTCTTTAGAAGCGTCCTAACCGGAATTTCAGTGTAAGTCTGAACATACACGTGTTCAAAGTTCTGTATGCACAGGGCTATAACAAAATGTTACAGTTAATGATATACAATGTACATGTAATTTGACTATAAATCCCTTATATATGAGACATAACTAAAAGTATTGATTATGTTCAATATAATACGCTCGCGTGACAGACTAGCATAAACATTGACAGACTGAACGTGACTGAACTCCCCGTTCTGCAAAACACGGGAATGTGGTCATCGAGGGCTGGAGTGAACCTCCAGTGACCCGTGGAGGTCAACGATAGCAGACGGCACACATGCTACATAGAGATAAACTAAAAATTAATTAATTTGATTGCTGTACATTCGATAGATCTGAAATTTTAATACCATGCATTGTTAGGTGACACAAGCCTGTGCAAAACTGTAGCTCGATAGGATCACGAGAAGTGGATCATTTTTTACTTTTGTTTTTCCGCTGGCGGGTGGGACCACGACCGACAGAGAGACAGACAAGACGGTGCAGTTATTATAAGGGAATAATTAACCTTAAAAACACTTTTTAAAAACTAGTCTTATATTAAAAATGCACTAATTTTCTACTTTTTAGTCTACGCATTTTACAGTAAGTGCAAAGCCAGCTTACCTTTTGACTATAAATCCCTTATATATGAGACATAACTAAAAGTAGTGATTATGTTCAAACGCGACATTTACAGACTGAAACAGAATTATCTCCCCTGGTTTTTATCTCCCCTGGGCGCAGGGACGGTAGGGGGTGTGAACAGTGACGGTAGGCGTCAACGCGTGAACTGGGCACGTGAAAAAATTATAAACAAATAGTTGGACGGACGGTTCCGATTAAACTTACAAAGCAAGCTAATATAAGACTAGTAAAAAGAAAGACAAAACACAAGAGAGACTGTAAACAACCAAAATGGCGTAAGTACCGAGACTGAGCGTCAACCCTACAACACAACTAAATGTATTCTTTCCGCTGTGCGTCCGAAACATAAAAGCAGTTTATGACATAAAAAGTATTTAAAAAAGAGAAACCCAATGAAAAAAAAAGTTTTTAAAAAAACCACATAAAAAAGACGAAATAACGCGTAATATTATTTATTTGGGGGGGGGGTGGAGGGGAGGGGGTTGTGGGGAATAAACACAAGTGACTATAAATGCAAAGCAGAAGACCAATCTTCGTGGTGCATAGTTGTAAAAGAGGGCGTCATAGTAGCTGAGGAGCAAAGGATGGAGGAGGCGACAGACAGAAGAGCTCGAAGAAAGGCCAAAACATTGGGACTCATTGAACTTGTGTGCAAATGCTGTGGAAAAGACTGTCACTAAAGGATAGGACTGCTCAGTTACATGAGGAAATGCAACCCAACCCAACGGTGATGCACCATTGTCTCTCGAGACGGAAGGATGCCGCTGATACAATAGTGCTATTAAAATTTAAACAGCTAATGACATAAAAAAGTATTTTAAAAAGAGAAAACGAGAGTTATAGAGAGATGGTGTAAACAACTAAAATGGCGTATGTACTGACCCAAAACATAACAAAATAATAATATAATATACTGTGCTATAAAAAATGTAACAGTTAATGACATATAAAACAAGTAATAAAAACTCAAATGAGAATTTAAATGCTATTGCCAACAAAGAATTTCCGATTTTTTTATGCAAGGGAAATCATTCTGGATTACATTAAAAGTCATTTCAAATCAATAATTATGAAAGTAAACAAAACAATTGTTATCTACAGATTGCTGCTAAAATTACGGAAGTTGAACGAAAGAGATTTTTCAAAAATTCCTTCTACAACATTGTTCTAAATATTATTAGTTATTGTTTGGCGTTTGTTTCAACCCGATAGCTGTTATGGTTGGCGAGAAATATACAAAATACTGATATTTTTTCGTTTTTTAACAAATTTTCCAGGAAATCAAGTAAACCTTTTCGGAATTTTTTGGCCCTTGCACTTCCATGAGACCTCCTTAACATATTTGTAACAGACCCGAACCCTCTATCTGGTATGGTTCAGGAGGAGTTGCAGGATCAAGCGTTTCAAATATATAAATGCAATTTTTCCCATGGGAAATTGCGCTAAAAAGTATTTAAAAAGAGAAAACAATTCCTTACCACAAGGGGGAAAAAAAGTTTTTAAAAAAAACGTGAAAAAAAATACTGAATGACGCGTAATATTATTATTTATTATATTTTTATGAGTTTGTAACAGCTTAAGCCGTAACCCGAGGAAACCCTGTATGTGTGTGTATATATATATATAGGGCTGTTATCGATTAATTTAAAATTAATCGTTAACTTTTGAAAAATTAACGATTAATTCATCGTTAATTTCGATTAAAGCAACAAATTGACATTTATGGTGTCATAAGTAACATTTATTAAACGTACTTGTCGAAAATCGAAATAACACTGGAATGTCTTCTTTATATGACATCTTTTAACGAACAACGCAAACAGACAAGTGTATTGACATTACTTGGTTTAAGTGATGAGCGGGTCTTATTAACAATATAACCAGCCGAGCTGAACAATCGTTTACTTAGCTTTAGATTGTCTCATTTGAAGTTTCTGATACTTTAATGGATGTTTGGTTTGCAGGTGATATGTAAGCGAAATGTTAGAACCATGGAAGCAATGATCCCTTTAAGCAGCGCCGCTGCGCAGATATTTTACCAACGCCACGCAGGAGTTTAGAATCACGCACAGAAAATTCTGTAACATTTTGCATAAAAAATGGAGTTTATGCAACTTTGCACACGAGTTTTTTTTAAAGTTTGCACACGAAACGAGCTTAGACTTAGAGGGAATAATGCATGGTAGGCAAACGGTTTCTCTCAATGGAAACAACCTTTATCAACATTTTGAACAATCACCTAAGTGAATAGTTTAGAACAAAAATGTTTGTGTAATCGTCCGGAAATTAGTTTATATTTATCGGCCGAAATATTTTACTTCTTCCAGTACATTTATAAGTGGTGGGTCGATTAATCGTTAAAAAAAATTAATCGAGAAATTAATCGTTTATTTCCGCAGCCCTAATATATATATATATATTAGGGCTGTTAACGGTTGATTTAAATTTAATTTAATAGTTCATTTCGATTAAAACCAAAAATTAAAATTTATGTCATAAGTAATACTAAATAAACGTTCTTGTTGAAAATCTAAATAACACTGGAATGTCTCCTTTATATTTCATCTTTTAACCAACTACGCAAAAAGACAAGAGTGTTGACATTATTTGGTTTAAGTGATGAGCGGGTCTAATTTACAATATAACCAGCCGAGCTGAATAATCATTCACATGGAACTGAGGTAACTGGTATGCACATAACAGTCTTGGCAAGGAATGACATTATTGGATATCGGTGTTCATTAAGTTTCCATCATTGTAGAGGGTTAATTGATTCAGGAACGTTCATTTCTATTTTATAACGCGGTAATTCATCAGAAGAGCTGTCGTCATTTTCTGTCTCTGAGTCATACTCCATTACTGCCATTAGCTTAATAGGCTTTTCATTTGGTTTGATAAGTAGGCGAAGTGTTAGAACCATGGTAGGCAAACGATTTCTCACAATGGATACAATAAACTTATTAACATTTTGAACATTCCCGTCCGTCAATAGTTTAAAACCAAAATGTTCGTGTAATCGTCAGGAAATTTATTATTTATAGGCCCCTATTTTTTCTTTCCTTTTTTGCTTCCAGTAATTTTTAAGTGATGGGTCGATTAATCGTTAAGTTATTTAATCGTTAACATTTTTTAACGATTAATCGAGAAATTAATCGTTAATTTCCGCAGCCCTAATATATATATAAGTATATGTGTGTATATATATATATATATATTAGGGCAATTATCGATTAATTAATCGATAATTTTGATTAAAAGCCAAAAATAGAAATTTATGACGTCATTAAACTGAACATTTCAAATGAAGTAACAAAAACAGGTAATTGACTTTTTTATTTATTTTATTGAGTTATTTCGCCTGTTTCCTTGCACTAATGCCGTCAGCCATGTTTAGTTTAAGTCTGGTGGTCCCCATAAATTAATCAAATTAATTTTAATATTACGCGGGAGATGTTTGTACGTAAAAAAATATATTAATAATTAATTATTGATTAATAAAATTTTAAAAAATATTATTAATATTTTCTTTAATTTTAATCGATAAAAATTTTTAACGATTAACTCGAGTGATTCATCGATAATTTCCGCAGCCCTAATATATATATATATATATATATATATATATATATATATATAATATATAAAAATATATATAATGGTCATATGTTGCAAAGCAGTACGTGATAAAATTTCATGTTTATCAAAACAAATACAAAAAAGGTGGGGGAGGGGGCAGGGTAACAAACTGTGCTACAAGTAAAGTTATACTGAATTTTTCTTGACTATATGGATGGGTGACTTGTGGGACTCTATTTTGAAAGATTTACAGCATTTTGACTGTATTTTGTTCCTGTAATATTTCAAGTAGGTTTTCTAAATGACATGTTCAAATTGAAACTACACACAATTCTTGTTATTGCGCTAATTTTGCTTAATTTCATTTAAACAGAACCACAAAACTAATTGTAGTACATGTAGTTAAAATAGCTATATATATAATTCACCAGAAATTAGGACAAGCACAAGACGTGTGCAAATAAGCAAGACGAATGACCCTCGCCAGGTTCTCACTGTCAACCTTATACAGGATTTGCACTTGATAATCACATTTATGAGAAGAATAAAAAAATCAGAAATATGTGAATTGATATAATGAAAGAGTTTAATTTAAAGCTCCCAAGTAATAGAGTTTTTTTTTAATTTCAAGAAATAATATGGATATGTAAGGAGAATTCAGTTCAAGTACTAGTCTTTAAATATCAATTCATCAAGCTCTGCAGTATGAGTGAAATGACATGTTGCTGCCTTTAAAAATGATCTGTCGGCTATTACTACACAACCTCTTTCTAGCATTCAGTTCCACATTATTGCAGTCATAATAGCTTTTCCCGCTAAATTCAGTGGATCATTTCAGCTCCAGTGTTCAATAGATATATTTTAATATTTTTTTATATATAGGAGTCTTTTTTGTTGATCATTTATAACAATAAACCTATTTCTGCCTGAACTTAAATCATCAAATCTATTCCATAGAAAATTCAGCCAATCATTGCCTTTATATTTTACAGTGTCGAGAATTTGTTAAAGCGGGTGCATTGAAAGGAAACAACCCAGCCGATGTTGTCCAGTCATGTGACATTACATTTACCTGTGTGGCTGACTCAACTGCTGTTAGAGATGTAAGTAGAAACAAACTTCAAGAATAATTCAAGAATTGTTAACCATTATTGCGCACACATATGACAAATAATTTCAAGAGAATCAAAGCACTGCCACACAATGTTGTCACAAAAAACAAAAAGGATGAAAATGTCATAGCCTGATTCCTCTATTTTACAAATTCATTTTATAAAAGCCGTACTGTTGTAATTGGATGTTTTGTAAGTTAAAATAATATGATAATATAAAAGCCCAAGTCACTCATTGGATGTGGAACGCTGATGATGTACAACAGTCTATAGCAGTTTTAAAAAACCGTGTGGTGATTAGCGCTGTAAAAATATTTAATATGACGTCATTGGTTGATCTTATATTTAACACAAGGTGTGCATCAAAAGGTGTGCAAATTAATTACAAATTAAAGACGCGCTGTAAAAAATATATTATATGACGTCATTGCTTTAGCTTATATCTTAATTTTATATCTAAAATAGGATTTGATGATTTATAATTATAAAATACTTTGTGTACATTTCAGGAAGTTTAATATTTCGTATTTATCAAACAAGGATAAGTTACTTGGGGTTTTGACAAAAAAAGTGGCGGCCCCTATAAAAATACTTTGTGAACATTTCAGCAAGTTTAATTTTTGCTTATGAATAAGGTGGGCGCCGTAGGCGCCCTAAAAGAAGTGGGCGCCGAAGGCGCCACGGCGCCCCGGAACAATCTAGTATGATAATAAGTATTCAATTGCAATGAAATCCTTAAATATTAATATTTCAAAGTTGTATTTTGTTTAGTATAGCTTAAATTTATACTCCATCAGGATTTTTTTTCTTATTCCTATGAATAAATATTTGTCTACTGTATTGTAAATTATAAACATTATGTTTTAAATCTTACTGCAGATCATGTTTGGTAACATGGGTGTCTTAGATGGAATTTCTAAAGGCAAGTGTTATGTTGAAATGTCTACAGTGGATGAAGAAACAGTACAGGATGTTGCAGATGTGAGTAGCTTTTTTGGTGATCAAGTATGAAAAGAAGCAAAAATTTGTTCAAATTTTTTGTAATACGTTGGGCATGGAGGCAGTTTGCAGAGTGATCTTGTAAATATGAATCAACACAATGTATTTTTAAATAAATTCATGTTAATGTCTTTGATAGAGATCGTTAAGGTTGGCAGGATTAAAAAAATCTCTCTTTATTTTTTAAAAGGCAATCATGGCACGAGGAGGAGCCTTTTTGGAAGCTCCAGTTTGTGGCAGTAGAGTTCCTGCCCTTGAAGGCCAGTTACTCATCTTGTCATCTGGAGACAGAAAACTTTTTGATGACTGTTACTCTTGTTTTGAAGCCATGGGGAAAAAATCATTTTACCTTGGAAGTAAGTTTAGAGTTTCAAAATATGGATTCATTTCCAGCTCCAAGATTACAAATTAGTTTTGCTTGAACTGTGTGAATTTTTTTATTACTCATTTCATAAGGCAGTGCTACTTTCCCCACAATTAATTTTTTCTGGGGGGAAAAAATGTGAGTAACACTTAATTTTTTTGTACAACATTTATGAAATGTATTAGTTTTATGGTTAGCGACAAAACGGCCCCAACAAATGGGCTCCAACATAACGGCCCCGGTCAAAACTGCCCTGGACTAATAGATGGACTAATACTACTAAAACTCAAAAATACAATAAAATATTATATTAGTTTATTTATTCACCAATTCAGTGTCCGGTTTAGTTCACAAGAAACAAAAATAATGATATCACAAGAAAGACTTTAATAGCCTTTACTCGATATGGTACCAAGTCACAGTTGTTTGTTGAGAAGAAATAATATAATAACTCACATAAAATAATTTTACAATTTGACCACTTTTTTAGAGGCGAAAAAGTTGACAAAAGCTTAAAATGCAAAAAAAAATGTAATTTTTTTGTTTAAAAATCTCAACAATATGTCTGGTGCCATTTTGACGGGTCATGAGTTTTATTTCTGGTGGTTTATAAAAGTTAAAACATCAATGGCTAACAAATTATGAGCAATGATCTAATATTTATTTTTGACATTTTGTTGTAACACATGTCAGCTTTGGATGCACCATACTAATCTAATCTAATCTCATATTCTGTAAGTTTGAGATTACTTTTTTAAAGCTTTGGTTACCATCTGGGCAACCAACTCTTTTGACTGAGCAGTGGCATACAACATTGTTTGAGCGTAGGACTCTCGACGCCTTAGCCTTCCCGACTAAGTACAGATACTATACTAAATGACAAAGTTTGAAAGTGAAACAAAATAATAGATTTCCTTAAAAAGGATCCTAATAAAAAACTTGAAATCACAAAGTATCAAACCATTATCAGAATCATTGAAGGGCTCAAGATTTTTTTGCTATTTTATAGCAAAATCTAGGCCACATTTAATTGCAACTTCTATAAAGACGCTCCTTCTATATAGAAGATTATTGCGTCCACAGACCATGCCGTCTGTTGAGAAGTGACGCAGCGTTCACAGGCCACAACTATGAGGGTTCCACGCATTACCCAGCTGCCTTTGTTTTCCTAACTAATGTTAGGTACCCATTCAGAGTTGGGTGGACTCAGGGATGCCCTTGGCCCCGAGAACAAATCTCTGCCTTTACAGGGATTTGAACCCATGACCATGGTACGCCAGCCGATCGCACATACCACTCAACCACCGTGCCCCTTACAGGAATGAGTTAACTTTATGTTTAGGGGGGTAAAAAGAAATAATTCTTCATTTCTTTAAAATAAAAAACAAAAAAACTATGTTAGTGCCTATATAATTCTATTTGCAACTGTAACTTTCGTGTGATGGTAAATGATACATGAAACAGTTAGTGTTAATATATTTAACAATATTCTTTTTTAATAGATTGGGATAAAATGTCTATATGGCCTATTTTTTTTCTATTTTATGCACAGATGAGGTTGGTACAGCCACTCGCATGAAGCTCATTCACAACATGATTCTTGGCAATATAGTTGCAAGTCTTGGGGAGGGCATGGCCCTTGCAGAAAAGGTTGGCATAGATCTTGAGGATTTCTCTGAAGTTCTTTCCCTTGGATCACTCGCGTGCCGCACAATCAACCATAAGAGTCAAGGTGATCTTTTAAAATATTTTTGTCTCTATGAATACCATTTGTCTGCTAATGTGAATACCAAATTTTAATACGTGAATATGATTTTATCTATAAAAGAAGGTCATTTTTAAAGATTCAGATTAAGGAATTACATTATAATTATTTACTGTGTTCAGTCTATAGATGAGTTTCTTATAGCTTAGAAGTAACAAGTGTATTGAAGCGGTGCCATAACTAAATCAAATGTATGTCTATTTCATTATTATCCTCAGCTATCTTGAATGGAAGGTATGAGGCCCATTTTCCCCTGCAACACCAACAGAAGGATCTGCGCCTGGTCTTGGGTTTAGGAGACAGTGTAGAGCAGCCCCTGTACTTGGCGGCTGCAGCTAATGAACTGTTCAAGAAAGCCAGAAGAATGGGCTATGGGGATGCTGATGTCGCTGCTGTATTCAAAGCTGCCAGTAAGTTAAACTGTTTTGTAGAATAGTGAATAAATAGATTTCTGACTGTACTGGTGTATTTTAATTATTTTTTTATTTTTTTAATAATGATTTTATCATTTATTTTTAAATTTAAATAATATTACTTTGTGCTAGGGGTCTTAATTTATTCATAACCAATTAACTCACCTCTCCTGAAATTTATTTCTTTAATCAACTGCAACAGCTTTATTTTTTATTGTAAATAAGTTTTGATCCAAGGTTATTTGTAATATATATAATTTATATGAAATGCTTTTAAGTACAGTCGAACCCACTTACCTCGAGCTCGGTTAGCTCGACCACCCTATTATGTCGACATTTTTTATTGGAACCGCCAAATTCTCTCTTTGTCTTAGCATTTTTTCATCGGCTAATTCGATTTTTGTAAGTCGCCGAAACCTAGTACCTCGAGCACAAAAGAGGGCCAAATTTGCAACTTAACTTTGTTAGCTCGATCCTCGTTGGTTGGCCTAGCAATGCACTCTGGCATTTTTAGTTCAAAACAGTGTTGACATCTCGCTTTTCTTCGAGACTTCCGGCTATTGTGTGATTCTAGAAGATTTCAATAAAAATTACCGGATGTTTTGCGTGTGTGAATTATAATTTGACGTGTATCCATGGAGTATGTATTCACCCGAGGTACTGGACAATCGCGTTAGAGGTCGTGAATCGTCATTATTTCGCAGTGCATGTTATATTATTATTAAACTTATTTCATTTTCAGATGCATTAATCATTTTATTTTTAAAGATAAACGAATATCTTTAGAAATGAAAATAAAGGTTTGTATCGAGAATAGACGGTGGTTTTTATATAATTAAATAAAAAATTAATAAATTATTATTCTTTTAAAAGTTTGTTGTTGCTTTGTTACCAATAAGATACGTGACTGTGACTAACACGCGCGTGACGATGAAATGAAATCATTTCTGATAAGGAATGATTTTTTAAAAAATTCGCTTAGACTTATTTGCCGGCCGAGATCAAACACAGTACACTGAGTACACACAGCCCACAGCGTGCTGTGATCAACGGTCAAGGCCACAATAGTTTTAATTTATTACAAGTTTGATTGACTGAGGAAATTCGAGAATGTTCTGATAGTTAAGTAACAGATATCCTGCACGTCAAAAGCATTAAACTTAAAATAACCATATTGATTTGTTTATTTGTATTTTAAATTCGCGGCGAAGCGTAAACTTTGACCTTTTAACGCATGCGCAGGCAATTATAAACTGGTAACTTATTTTTTATTAAATGGAATCGAAACATGACAGAGACGTAATCAAAGTCCTTTACTTCGGCATAAATATATATATATTATATTATATATATAAATTCCCGATAAGTCATAACTTTTCCCGACTTTCAAGGCCGAGAGTTTATTTTTAAGAATTCCCGACTTTTTCCCGTTTTCCTGAGTGGTAACCATGGTTATATGTAAATTTTAAACGGTCCTTAAAAACGAACGGTCATTACAACCTTAGGAAAGAGTGAAGAAATATTAGGGTTCCGATACGATTCCGATTAATCATCCCATCACTAATTAACGCTAACTAATTAATCATGTACATAAAGAAATTTCAAGCACATGTTAATATTTTGCAGCCATATTGGTTTTCGTTTTAACTCGATCATCGGTTATGTCGACGCCATTTTTCATACCCCAATGCCGTCGACTTAAGCGGTTTCGACTGTAAATACTTTAATGTCAAATTATAAAGATGTACGAGGCAGTTCATTAACATAACACCAAAAAAATAATCTGCCATAAAAATAATTAAAACCTCTTCCAATATATAAATAAAGTATTTTGAAACCCTCTTTTTTGGGTGTACCAAAGTTGAATTGGTAAACATTTATTTTCTATTACAGTAAAGAAATGCATTTTTTTGGGTGTTTTTTTTATAGTTTTTTGTTGAGCTTGTGCTAAATATTTTTTTGTTTTTATTCTTTTTTTGTTCAGATGAGTTTGCTGCAGGTGAAAAACCTGAATCTTTGGCAGAAAATCCTTCAAAAGCAGTCTAACTGATGTCATATTGCCAACTTTACAGTAACATTTTTATCTCTGTTGAAACTGACATTTATTGCCATTGTGTTGCATTTCTTAACTGCACCCATTTTGTGCTATCATATAATCACCAGAGCTAATTAAAAGCACACATCTAACATTCATGAAGGTGGAATAATTAGAAAATTTGTTTGTTTTTTTAAATCAATGAATTAGAGCTTCTATTCCCTTTATTAAATTGAAAAATATCTTATTTTAATGTCACAAAATGACAAACCCCCATGTTGTGAAATTTTTTTAATTTGTAGAAATGTGAAGTGTTCTTTTAAAGAAATTTTGATTTTGAATTTTTTTCATGGCCTTTATGGTTAAAAATGAAAAAACAAACAAACAAAAAACAACACTTATTTTGCTTAGACTCACACATCATCAGATTTGTTGAATTATAATTTTGGTAGATTTTTACCCCAATAATACATTCAAATATTACATTGATTTAAACCAAACAAAAGTTTTTTTTACCTTATACAAAAAAGACTGCTACTTGTGTTTGTTAGTCACTATTAAGTAGCATACTAGAAATTGAATTCAGCCAATCCTTAGTGTTCACACAATCACATCATCTGAATATTTTAAACATTCTTCATTCAAGTTCATCGATGAAAGAATTTTTTTAAACAAACGATTGTGAATGATTTTATATTTAGGAATCAAATATTTAGTTGTTTTTCTATGATGTAAATATTGTTAGCCTTTTCATTTTATCATTAAAAATTTTACTGTTTGTGAGATTACAACAGTGCATGTATTTTTTTGTAGGCTGTCAAATAAGTTTGTTAAATCTTCTGCATGCGATTTTTGCCTGAATACCAAAATGTTGTCTCTACTTGTTTGTGTCTGTTGTAGACATTTACTGCCAGTGTATTAATATATTTTTTTTTATTTAGAGGCGTAGGGGAGATTTTTGTTTTATGCATTCAAGGTTGTCCATCTTTTGCTTTTATAAGCCGTAATATTAATGCTGCAATGTTACATTAAAAAGGAATTAAAAATGTTTATTTACATGTAATTGATATTTCATTAATATTACTTACGGGAGCAGGATTGCTAACCATCAGAAAATTGATACATCTACTATAACTTGACTAAATGGCAGTAAAACTGTCCAAAATCACACATTTTTAAACCATGGACACATCTGAACAAATATGATTTTTTTTAAACATTCTTGTTTTGAATCTTGTAGGATCATGGTAAAAAGCAATTTAACACTGAAAACAATGCTTGCAATAAAAGAACATTATAAAAATAGCCACAAAATTGAGTCAAATAGATATAATCATTGAAACCTTTTGAAATGACTAATTGAATGATTTCATTTTGTATATTTATTCTAAAAATTTGGCGTCAACAAAAAAAAATTTAACTTGAATATATGTCCATACCTTTTTTTTTCTTTTCTACCTTGAAATATTTATAGGGCACAAGATTCTAGATTACTTTTGAGAAATTGGCTATGTTTGTGTTAATATAATGTGCAAACTCATCATTATTATTTGCTGTTTCTCTTATATTCCTTTTAAATCCATAGGCATGTACTTCATGCATAAAATCTAACACTGAAACACTGCAATATGATCTGACTTTGTTACAGAAGAATTCTTGTAGAAATCTTATGCTTAAGGTTGGATTTCAATGTCATTTAAAAACAGTCTAAGAGTAACAATTTTTTTTTAAATCTTTAATAATTTTTGTGTATTTTTTTAAAAAATTTAATTTAATTTTTTAAATTTTTTTTTGTAAATTTGTGTACAAATGTATCATGAAGGTTAACATGGTCTATAAAAACAACAAAGTGTAACCAACTTTATATTAGTTACTTTCAGATTTTCTAACATATTTTTAAAATTTTTGGAAGTAAGGGAGAGCAGGCACACACACAAAAAAAAACTTTAAAATATTTAATTGTGTAAATTTAAGTTAAAACAATATTTTTTTCCCCCCATCCTAAATAAATATTTTCTTGACTGCAAACACAGGCAGTCAGAGATGTCATTTTTTTTTCAAGAAGTTTTGATAAAGTCCTTACCTGCTGACAAATTTCATTATTTTAATACCATACTTGTGGTTAAATAATTTCAAATTTGAATATTGACTTGAGAAGTTTATTAACTTCTGCTGCCGATATGATTTGGTGACTAAAATGTAATTGACCAATTTAGTCTTGCCACTATGACTTAGAGCTTGTAAGATAATCTCATTACATTTTTACAACTCAATTATCTGCTTAATTTTTGTAACAAAATAAAATAATTAAATAAGCATTCATATCTGTGAGATTAAAACTTGAGACATTTGAAATTGGTTCTAGAACTTCTAGTTAAACTAACTGAATACAAGAAAACCTCCCTTCATGGACACACCAATAGAGGGACAGCTTTGGCATTTTTTACATTTTTTTTGTGGTCATGTCATATTTGAACTTGTACAGCTGAGTGCCTGTTGTCTATCTTGTATTACTGTTCCAACTATTAAACATGTCATAATCCTAGTCTCAATGAGTTGCTTTATTTAACACTGTTATTATTATGGGTAACTGAGTAACTAATAAGATCTATATGTTAGAAGGCAGGTTTGATTTACTTAAGTTTTACATCTTACCTTTGTCTCATAAAAATGGCTGTGGTTAACTTGAATTGAGAGTATAATAATAAATAGTTGAATAAAACACCTTGATACGGGGTGAGGGCTGCATTGGTCAGTTGGATGTAAGGCCTGCATTGGTCAATGGGATGTGAGGCCTGCATTGGTCAATTGGAGGTGAGGGCTGCATTGGTCAGTTAGATGTGAAGTTTGTATTGGTCAGTGGGATGCCAGGGCTGCATTGGTCAGTTGGATGTGAGGTTTGTATTGGTCAGTAGGATGGGAGGGTTGCATTGGTCAGTTGGATGTGAAGGCTGCATTGTTCAGTTGGATGTGAGGGCTGCATTGGTCAATGAGAATTGAGGGCTGCATTGGTCAGTTGGAAATCTTGGGGTTATTGGCTAATGAGAGAGCTGTTTTAAAAAAAAGTATTGTTATTTTTTTAAAAATGTTTTTTTGTTTTTGTTTCCTGTATGTGACGGCCTGGGAAACAACTAGAACATTCTTTTCTCTCCTGGCCGCCACGACTTGTCTGTGTAAGATGGTCGTCCTTAAGTCAAAGTAAAACAAGGGAGGCTATCTGAGTGTTAAGGAAGCATATTTGCCAGGGTCTGCAGCTATCTGCGTCTCAATATTTGCTGGGGGTTAGGGCCTGGCTGTGGCCACACGGATCTCAGGCCCTCCAAGGTCACGTGGAAACGTTCACTTTGTGATTGAATGAATCTTGTAGAAAATACGCTGTTCACTCCACTATATGCAATGAAAACATATTTCTGCTTCTTACTGAACAAAATATTCATTTTACACCAACGGCGTTGTAAACAAACATGCACGTGCAAAAACGCACGTAAATACGCACACACATACAAAAATACGCACTTGCATATGCCCACACATACAACGACGACGCTCGTGCCTAGAATCACACACACAAACGCACGTGGATGCGCACACGAATACACGCGTGCACACGCACACACAATGAGGTAGAGCGATTTTATGCTGAGACTAGATATATTGAGTGATTATATACACATCTACGCAGTCTTTCATTGCATGATGGACTTTTGTTGCAATCCTCAATCATTTTCTATTAATTACTACATTTTAAAATTATAAATAGTTATCATAAATATTACATTTATACTAAGACTTTTTGATATTCTCACTTTGGTGACGTTGGGATATTGACCTTTTAACCTTTAATCAGGAGTATGAAATAACTGTGGGCGTTTGGACCAGACAACCATTTGGCCGCCCATGCTCGCACTAGCTGGCTTTGAAAATAACGTTATGAAATATATGAATATGAGTGAATTAATGTTTTTAAACATAAATTTAAACAATCTCGTCTTTGTGTAATTTAATTTCATAGCAATTCAATTTTTTTTTAAAGTGCTGAATAAAAAACATTTATTAATTTTTTTATGTGTTCTTTTGAACATTGACGTTTATTCTTGTTGCCCATCACAATAAACTCATCATTAAAACTCTCACAGTGGTCCCCAACCTTTTTATCACAGCGGGCCGTTATGCCTAACGGTTTGAAAATTTTACCGTGACCTGAAGAGTGGGATGGGTGGGGCGCTTATTGTTTCTATTATAGATTGTTTTTATTTAAGAATTTTAATTAAATTGTATTTAAACATACCTCTAGAATTGTTTTAACAGTTACGCACACAATATCCCCATATATATTGCGCCTAAGCGCGTCTGTCAGTGATCGCTATGCGAGGTAACTCTTGATGATTTTTTTTAAAAATTGAAAATTTATTCATAAAGTAATAAACATTTTGGTGTCGAGATTTAATGTGTGTATTGTGTTTTTCGCCGTAAAATATTATATGACATGACGTCATTGTTGGAGCTTATAAAAATTTGTGATAAGGGAACGATGCAATTAAGAAGAAATTTATGCATTGGGTTAAGATTGAGACTAATTGTTGGCAGGGGTGCACGTTTGGGGCCGTCCATAAAGTACGTCACGCTATTTTTGACAATTTTTACCCCCCCTCCCCCCTGTCACAAACTGTCACACATCTCGGAACCCCCCCCCCTAAAGTATGTCACACTTTCGAACAAAAATGTTTTTTATTAACAAAATTATCAACATTTAATATAAAACAGCGTGACGTCACACATGGCCGGACTCCCCCCCCCCTGTCACAAAATGTCACACTTTCTTACACCCCCTCCCCCCTCTGGATCGTGACGTACTTTATGGACGGCCCCTTTGTGAATTTTTAAAGGTTACTTTTCATTGGTAGTGGCAGGCATCAATATCAATATCATCACCCAACCTGGGTAAAAAGGAGAAAGTATTGATATTTTTATTTTGCCGACCCCGTAGCGTAGCACGGGTATTGCGCTTGTACATATATAACGTGATTTCACATTTTAACTCACCAGAAAGCTAAATCAATGAGAAGCCTGATCTTTTATATCAGCATCGAGGCCGTACCAACTGAGGTTTATAGGAAACAGTGGCACCACAAGTTAGCTATGTTTTGATTAGGTTGCTGTCACTGCAGAAAACCCCGCTTCACACAGATAGGAAATGACAATATGTTATTAAGTTAAATGGTGGTAATCTCAGAATATTTCTCCATGAACTTAATCCAGAATCGAAATGTGTGGGTGAAGACATTGTTCGTGAAGCAAATAATTCAATTGCATTTTCTGAGAAAGCAGACTCCCTGGCAAAAACCGGGCTGGCCCAGCCCCAACCAGACGTCCCAGTCACTTATCTCGGGGCAAAGACCTGGCTAATGGACCACTTCAGGAACAAGGGGTACCAGGAGTGGGCTGACAATACGACTGCCAGGGGAGTATTCGCTAACATGCCCAGGCCAAGCCGATCACACCAGTGGTGGAGTTTGAGTCGCAAACACCAGAGTTTAGTGACTCAAATGCGAACAGAACAAAAATGTCCAACTAACTCATATTTTAACAGGTAGACATAACAGGGAATCGAACTGCCGTCATTGCAGCCTAGCCTCTGAAACAGTACTACGCTTGTTAACTTCGTGTCCCGCTCTAGACATAGCTGGGGAGGTTAGGGAGGCAAAAGAGTCCCTCGTGAAGACAGTGTTGTATAGCACTGCTCAGCAGATGAAGCAGGTTGCCCAGGTATTAGCCAAGGCCTTAAGAGACTAAGTCTCAGGCCAAAAGAATATGTAGAAAAAGAAGAAGTTGCATTTTCCATACTTGCCGACTAGACAAATGACATGTCAGGCATTGAGCAGATGTCACTTGGTTTTAGATTTTTCAAAGAACAAAATGGGAAAATGATGGTCACAGAAGAATTCCTGGGATATATTCCAATTGTCGATAGAACAGCTGAAGGTTTAGCCAACACCATCATTACAAATTCATTAGAATTTAGATTAGATATGACAAAGATTGTTTGTCAAGGATACGACGGATGTTCTGCAATGGCAGGTAAAGAAGGAGGAGTCCAAGGAATAATTCGAGAAAAAAATACCTAATAGCAGCATTTGTACATTTCATTGCACATAAACTAAATCTTGTCGTGAACGATTTAAATAATGTGAATGCTGTACGAAATACAATAGGAACAATTAAGTCAATTATGTTTGTTTTTTCCGAGAAAGTAATCAGCAAAGAAAACTAATTCCAAATGTTCCTTTGCTATGTGAAACTAGATGGACAAATACATATTTTGCTTGTGGATTTTTGCTGAAAATATGACAGAAATTGTTTAACAACTGGAATATTTAGAACAATCAGTAATGTAATGAGTTATACTTGCAGATATATATTTTTTTATGTTTGATATATGTAATTAATCTTCAATGTAATTAACTTTCATGAAACTTTGTTCAGTTCTATTGTAACAACTTTATGATATTTTTATGACATTTTTCTAACATATAAGGGGGGAGGGGCAAACGCCCATTGACATTTGCAACCTCCAGCAGTTGAGCTTCTTCTTGCACAGACATGTAAGAGTCTGAAAGGTGATCGTGCACCAACTGGGAGAATGATTGCTCACACTCAGTCTGATAGGTTATCTTGCACCAGCTGGGAGAATGAATACCCAGACTCAGTCAGAGAGGGGATCTTGCACCAACTGGGAGAATAAATGCTGAGGCTCAGTCTGACACGTGATCTTGCATCAACCGCATGGGAGAATGAATGCTGAGGCTCAGTCACGCCTTAAATCCCCACCTGATGTTTGAAACATATCCAAAATGTCTCTGTTCACGCAGCATGCCCACAACTTCATTTTGGTCTTAAATGCAGCTACTTTGCCAACTTCGAAAAAAAGTCGATATTTCCCCCTGAAGGGACAATTTTCCTGAAGAGTCCCTTAAGCATGCTGAATACGTCACACAGTTAAGCCAGATTTTAGTGACACTGAAATGAGCTGCCGGCGGTGACTTTTTTGTGAGAGAAATTTTTTGCAATGGCTCTCGTAATTCAATTTAATTCAAATACTCTGGTTAGCGATTTTCCTTTGCTTAACCACAGTGGCGTCACTAGGGTTGGTGTCACCCAGTGCGGTAGCTCATGGTGTCACACCCTCACGACTTACCCCATAGACCTCCTCAGAGTCTGACATTGCCAAATAACGAGAACATATAGAAGTGTACGTCTTGGTGTCACCCCTTGTGAAAGTGTCACCCGGTGCGGTCCGCACCACCCGCACCCCCGTAGTGACGCCTCAGGTTAACCATATTATTACTGTGCACAAGAGAAGACAGTTGTGCTCTGCATCCCTCTCCTTATATAGCTGCTGAAACAGGCACGAGCTAAAGGCTTGTGCATTGATTTGGTTAATATCTTTAACGACATCAATCAATACACTGTTAACTTGGTGACATATTTCGGCTAGCCAGCATTTCCTTGTGAGTGAAAGAATGCGTAAATTCACTCTCAGGTGCAACCTCCTTAATCCGAGCAGTTAAACCAGACAGTCGTCCAGTCATGGCAGAAGCTCATCTGCGCATATGACGAGACATGAGAACGATTTTAGTTGTCCTGATATCTAACAATCCTGTGACTTCAATCGTTTTGCTCCTGCGTTGGCAAAGCAATGAATGGCTTTCCAGTCTTATCAATAAGGTTAGCCAGCCACCAAGTATGATGCTCTCTATGTCCATTCTCTTTTATTTATGTGGTGGCCCTGGGGGCCGTCCATATATGACGACACGCACCTAGGAGGGGAGAGGGTCACACTTTTGTGACGATGAATGACGAGGGGGAAGGGGGGGGGTTAAGAAATGTGACGTCAGTCACGTCACATCAAAACGCGTAACTTTAAATAAAAGCTCAACTTAAATTTTTGCTTAAAGTTTATTTAATGACGTTTCACAAGGCTTCACGCGTGCTACGATATTAGAGTGCAGCTTTACACTAAATCATGTGCGTCCAAACTTTTTGCATGGCGGGCCATATTCCATGAGGTAAAGATATGTGGTATGCTGCGGATTAAGAAAATAAACAAAAATGTCATACTTTGATAAGTTTTTTTTATTGCTAAATTTTAATGTGAAGGGTGAAACTGCGATCTTGACTGCAGTAAATATGAAAGGTCAGGCTAAATGCTACTAGTTTGATACGTATGATATCACACAGGTGAGATTCACTTAGTCTCGTCCTCGCGATTCTTATCTAAGAATGTCTGCTCATTGCATTTTCTCAGCAAGTGTTCGAGTTTCATGGAATCTGTCATAATCCACCTGATGGTAAAAAGGTAATGAGAAAAAGCTGTTGTTGTCTTATACGACATTCAGCATCATTTTGAAATTCCACGAGTTTCAGTTGCAGATGGCTTGAAGCAACATTGGGGTCCACAGAGAAAGGTGAAGACCAAAAAAAAATATTTCCTCTTCAATAGTTGTTAAGTCCTGAAATTCATCAGCCATGGATGATGGATATGAGTTCTGCTACTTACCTCTGCCTTTGCGCATTGCAGTTTCGTTCTGGAAAACGTGTCATGATTTCCTGTAGTGGGGCAAAATGTGTGTTATTAGGCTGCATTTGAGACAGTTGCCTTTGAAAAATTTGCAGTTTGTTTCCAAAGACCTTGATTTGTGAATATAATTTGATTACCACTGCTGTTCGCCCTTGAAGATTTGTTAAGAAAGTTTATATGTCTTGTCGCATCAACTAAAAATCCAAAATCTGCCAGCCAAGCATGATCAGATAGTTCTGGAATGGGTTGTTCCTTAATTTCCATGATCAATAGCCCCATTTCTTTTTTAAGTGTGTATAGGCGCTGAAGTGTTGTCCCCCGACTGAGCCATCTTATACCATTGTTATACACATCTTCGTATTCTCCCTGGATGCTAAGAAGAAACTACTGAAACTGGCGGCGAAACAGGGCTTTAAAGCAAATAGAGTTTATAGCTTTTATCACTGGCTTAAGGACACGATCACATCTAAGGTGTTTGGCACAAAAAAGTTGTTGGTGAATGATACAGTGAAGTTTAAAATCTTTTCCAGCCTCTTCACTGACTTTGTTTCAGACAAGTTTTGCTAGTCAACTGTGCTCAACATTCATGGCAGGGGCACCATCAATAATAAATACATATATTGTTTTCTTGGTAATTTAACGTCACTAACAGCAAATAAATGTGTTCCCCTTGTTTGATCTTTAAGACTGAAAGTCTGGTAAACAATAAAATGTTATCGATTTTTGCCATCCTTTGAGGTACTCAAAACAGTACAAAATTCGACTAATAATAAATATAATGTCGTTACATAAATGATACACCCGTCAATTAGTTATTTAAGATGAGGCCGCGGGCCAGTTAAAATTTAAGCGTTAGCCGGACGTTGGACACCCCTGCACTAAATATATATTACTGAAATAACAAAAAGGTGATTTGAAATATGCTCATTTTCAAATAGAAAATACGGCTTTTATGTTGGCAAAGCTTTGTGACGTCTTATTGGAAAAGGGGGGGTCCCTAAGTTTTTGTGATGATGTGTGATGAGGGGCAATCGGCAAAAATCGCGTGACTTCATTTATGGAATGCACCCTAGAAACGTAAATACTCCTGGGTTTTTTTCTTTGAAAAGGCGCAATAAAAAAAATGAAAATAATTTAATGTTTCTTGGGCGGTCTGTTATCATTTGATCCACTAGTTCAATGTGTGTTTTCTTTTTAAACTAATAATTTTTATACATCATTAGGAATATAAACAACCTTTATTGGAGTAGAACGTATTGGGGACAAAACGCTTGTGTTTGTTATGGAAAAAGAAAGTGGTTGAGGGGGGGGGAAGTAGGCTCAATTTATGATAAATGTTGATGAATATAATTATTCAAAGGCATGCGAATCTCCGTTAAAACAAATAACGGAGACGGGCTTTAAGATGATTCATAGTGGCCCGTCCACTCCCTTGAAATCGAGACATTTTTATGCAGACAGTCATTTGCCAAGGTAGTCCTCGGGTTTGAACTTGAACAATTCTGACGATTCATCGCCTGAACCCTTGACATTTAACTAACCGGCCACATTGGTTGGCAATGACACACTGGCAAATATAATTTTGAAACGAGCAGTGACAGAGGAGAAGGCGACAGGGCCCCGTTGTCCACTCGAGCAGAAGTCCAGATGGTGGCCAGTTTGGATCTGGTGTTTCCGTGTTGACAGTTTTGAAGTTTCGCAAATCAATATTCCTTTTCTTTTTTTTTAAAAATGTCGTTTCTTTTTAACTGAAATTTTTATTTTGAGGTTTCTTTTTCTTTTGCACTCGGAGAAAAGAAAAGTGCGAGACATTTTTTGCTAGGACGCATGATCTGTAGCATCGGTAACACTTAGGCCAAGGTCAATAGATCTCCGAGTTTAAAGAGATAAGAGAATATAACAAAACTTGCATCATATTTGAACACATAAATCTGCTACAGTGAAAATGTAACACTTTGTGACTATTCTAAATTCGGTGAATGTTTTACCCATTCAAAGCTTGTCTCAAAAGTTGAAGCCTTTGATATAAATATTTTAAGGATATCTAAGAGGGGCAACACTGGCTAATCAAACGAGTGTTTATAAAAAATTGTTTTTCTACATCATTCTGCACATCTCTCAACTGAATCGTTAACTGAAATGGGTAAGTAATTCAAATAATACGGTATAATGAAAGTTGCTAAAATGTTAACTTTATAATGTACATGCGGAAAATAATTATTTTTATTGTAATTTATCATAAATTTTAAGGCTCTTATTCATGTGATCATTACAGTAAAATTGCGACCACACTCATTCTTTCATTAATTAGTTTAATATTTTTTTCTTCAAGCTTTACTTGATATATATTTGAATAAGGCCTCAGTGACGTTTAATTTATCATTTATTTCTGCATTTTTGCCACTGCCTTTATTAAAAAAATTCTTACTTGTCTATATATTATTATTTGTTTAATTAAATATTTTTAAAAGAAGAAATTATCTTCATTTTGGAGAAATCCCTTATATCTGAAGGCCACAAAGAATGCCGGTTATTTCGAATGTTTTTTGTTTGTTTGTTTTTAATTGCGTTGTCTATAACATTTCTCAAACTGAAATATTTTGAAGTTCCACTATTAATAGTGATTGATATTTTTGTGGCAAACCTGGAGCTGTGAAATAAGAATATCACAAAATCACATGACAGGAATTCCATTACTGAAAAAAAAATTACTAACGTGTTTCTTGTGGTAGACTGTCAATGCTCACTCGTATTATTAAGGTAATCGCTGGCAGGGCTAGATTATTCGAAGGGCCACTGTCACCAAGCAGAAAGGCTTCAAAACTTAAGGAACGGAGATGGCATGTTGATAACCCTTTGTAAATTACACACTTTTCTTTGCGTTATATTTATTATCTTTTAAAAGTAATAATATTTATTCTATTAAGTTCTTTTTTTTTAAAACTTCCATATTGCAGGTTCCCCTCTAATAATGTGCTATGGTCTCGTTGCCTTTTTAGTCTGCTCTTCCAAGACTCAAAACACAACAGTGCCTGCCTCTTACCAACCCCATATACAAGTCACAAAAACGCCAGCAACACAAGACCCAGGACATTGGACAACAATGAATGTTTTATCCGCCACAGGTGCACCCACCAGAACACCATCAAACATAATAACTTACAGCACAACAACACAACACACGACACAGCACAGCGTGTCCACAGAGCACAGGGTGTTAACAAACCCCACATCCCGCAGTGTCACAATCAACCCCTTAAACTCCATCTTGTCAAACGTCACTCCGAACAGAGTGCCAATAGTCTCTAGCACGACCAGAACACCCGCAGACAACATGGAGTCACGTAAGTCTTTGCATTTATTTCTTCAATATTCTCCACACTCACAATAGCTATCATCACATAAATTAAACGCCTTTTCAGAAGATTATCGGTTAGGCTCGAAGCTTTTAAGGTTGGTCCACACTTCTCAAATGCTCGCGAGCATTTGAAAAGTGTGGACCAACCTTTAGAGTGTATTTAAAGTATTCAAGTTTGATAAATCATTTTCATGTTACACCGATACAATTAAAATATGTTTTTTTCCTCCAAATAATACTGATGAAATTTTTTATGAATGAGATGAACGAGCCTCTTGAAAATTTCATTTACCGACAAAGCATTTTTTTATTTTTTTTAATGCAAGAAAGAATTATTGTTTTATTGACTTTGAAATACACTTCCATAACTTTATTTTAAGAAATTAAAATATACCCATGAACTAAATTTCGAAAAATGACCCACGGCCATCTTTATTTTGTCCAATTATTTGAAGTAAAATGTAAGATCCAAATCTAAGCCATTACATGTTGGGGAATGAGAATTAAATTTTGGAGATGCTCATTTTATTGTTTCTAAATCGCAACGCGAGCTTTGCCATTTAATGTCTGATGTCACAGTGTTTGTGGTTTGAACTGGTTTGCCATAATGTCTTTATTTTAGGGTGTAATTTATAAAGAGTAACAAACAAACACAACCCCAAAAAAAATAATAATAATAAAAGAAAAATCATCAGGTCACATCATTATATCGATCAAAATAAATGGAAAAGTTCTTTTTATGTCATGGTACATATTCAGTTTCAACCACTGAAGTAAATAAGTAATGAAAGAATTTAACTGGTGTCAAAGTCCTTAAAGGCTTTAGTTCACGTCGAGTCCTGGGAACCAAGAAAATAATTAGCTTTCATTAACGCCAATATCTGAACTACGACTACGAGTCGTATTGGAAACTGTATTTGTGTGAAGAAAGCAACGTTGAAAGAAATGAAGATCAAATTTTAATGGAAAAACAGTCAGTTGCTGCGCACTTATTACTTATTATTCGTTACCGGTACTGAATTTGAAACAAAAAATGTACTAGATAAAAACAGAAAGTCTTTTTTTATTTTTAGAAACCTAACATGTGTATTATTTTAACTTGCACTGGGGAGAATTTGATAGCATAGCATCAAATGGGTGTCAAGTCGATGACGTCATTTGTTTTACGTCGCAAACTCATTTTACTGAAAGATGGGAGCACAATAAATAAACTACTCTGATTTGGTTGTCACCCAATTTCAGGATTTTCTCCCCCTTTTTTAAACCCACTTGGTGCTCATGTAACAAAATCCCCAAATGCGCCAAGCCTTGCCATTGATGTCTGCACAAAGAATCGTATTAGGGCCATGCAAACATTCAAGTTCTTGTACTACGGGGTCTCAGATTATCATCCTTTGACATTTGAGCTTGGGGGGTCGTCCATAAATGACGTCACTCAATTTTGGCCCATTTTTTAGCCCCCCCCTCTCTCTTCCCCCGTCGTCACAAAAACTTAGACCCCCTCCAAAATGCCAAAATGACATCACAAAACTTTGCCCCCCCCCCATAAAAGCCTTATTTTCTATTTGAAAATGAGCATGTTTCAATTCACTTTTTTTTAGTAATTTAAGTATGTATTTAGTGTAAGACTGCACTCTAATATCGTAACACGGGCGAAGCCATGTAAAACTTCATTAAATATGTTAAAAGCAATCAAATATTTAAGTGGAACTTTTATTTAAAGTTGCGCATTTTGATGTGACGTCACATTTCTTAAACACTCCAACCCCCCTTGTCACACATCGTCACAAATGTGTGACCCCCCCCTCCACCTCCCTCCGGGTAGGTGCGTGACGTTATTTATTGACGGCCCCTTGGCTACTAAATCGAACAGAAGAGAAAGTGATTAGAAGTTACTGTGCTACTAAATCGAACAGAAGAGAAAGTGATTAGAAGTTACTGTGCTACTAAAATTAACAGAACAGAAAGTAATTAGAAGTTACTGTGCTACTAAAATTAACAGAACAGAGAGTAATTAGAAGTTACTAGCTGCAGCAGGGTGAAGGGGTGGCTAGATAAAAGAATCATTGGAGACGCATGTGTCGCGAGCCTGAAAATTTGTGAGGGAAGTGCAAGCGGGGCGGAGCAAGCATGAATTGAGAGTAGCGAGGTGTGTGGGGGAGGCGAGAATTACAGAGTAGTGGGACAGGCGATTGTGAAACGATGGGAAACGTTGATTACATAATGGAGTTTGGTGTTGTTGGCGGTGGGGTGGGGGAGGGGGGTAAGGGGTGGTCGGGGTGGTGGAGGTATGTTGTTCTCGTTGGGGGGTCGTGTTTATTCTCTATCCGGGGTTTGCTTCTTCATCTATGTTTGTGGCAAATAGCTTCACTAGAGTTTATATATCTGAACCATAAAATACTCTTTCTCTCTGCGCTAAGAGTGAGGCCATTGCTTCTGTTCCACAGTCATTTAGCTAATACTTCTTTCTAAGCGACGAGCGATGTCTCCTCGATTATCTAGCCTTCCTGATCGAATCTATCTCCCTAGAGTTCTCTCTCTCTCTCGGAGTCTAAGATACGCTGTACAAAACGCCTCCATTTTATAGGAGATAGTGTCACTCTCTGCGACCCTGGGATCATGCTGCTTAGGGCCTCTCTCTCTTGCGTCACTGCCGCAGAGGTTTCTCCACAGAGAGCTATGTTTTGTTTTCCATAACTTCCGCCTCATTTTCTAACTCTATGTGCGCGGGTGTATGTGGAGGTTGCTGCTTGTTTAGGTTGGTTAGAGAGAGAGAGAGAGAGAGGGAGGAGACGAATGAAGAGAGAAGAGAAGAGAGAGTGAGAGAGAGAGAAGATAACGCTTGTTATTGTTGATTTGTTATAACTCTCCACCCCCCCCCCCCCCCTCCCGTCCCCCAAAATCAAGATTCAGCCTAGCAGAAAATACCGGGACGACTTAACGGGTATGATCATAACCTCGTGAGTCTTTACAAGGAATATCCAGAGTGTGCGTTAGATGCCATGGGCAAAAGTGGCAGAGCCAGGGCCAACAACAACGATTCCAAAAAAGCGTAGATTCCGAGTGTGCCCTCAAAACCACTTGGTGTCAGTAAGAGGTCTTTCGTGAATATAGGTGCCACATTATAAAACCATCATATTGACCAAACGAACAAACGATTACTCCAGGCTGTTATTCATGTGGAGTAGAGAGAGAGTGTCGCGGTGTCTGAACAGAACCAGTCATAATGACCACGAAACACAAACGATACCTCATAATTTCTTGATATGTTACCTTACCATACACCGAACTTCAATATGACCACGACACAAAACGTTTAAACCACCAGATGTTCTGTGAGTTGTTCCTCCTTAATACCATCAGGATGGGGATGATAAGTGGTCAGTGGTGGGGGGGTGTTGGGGTGTCGGTTCAATTTTACGTTGGCAG
>CALYLW010001359.1:0-147170 GCA_944989445.1 Ampullaceana balthica | reverse complement strand
GTGAATGTTCATTCTCTTTTGGGTCGAGCCGCTAGGCTCTTAAGACCCGGTTCATTTTATCGCAAGCGAGCCTCATCAAGCGGGCATCGCCGTAGAGGTAACCCTCTGCAGGTACCGTTACTTCATCTTCCAAATCCCCGCACAGCCCGGGGCACTCTTCGAGTACGTGGGCCACCGTCTCTTCTGGGTGGCCACACAGCCGACAGGCCAGTTCCCTTCTGGTGTTAAACTTGTACAGGTAGCTTCGTGTGGGACAATGCTCAGTTCTCATTCTAGTTATGAGCGTCTGATTGCTACGTCCAATTTTCCACCAGGAATCGCTTTTGCTCGGTCGCGGCATGTACTGGAATACTTTTCTGGCCGTGCTTCCAGAAGCCCAGCCCTGAAGCCATTTCTCTCGGAAATGGTCTTTAAGCCACGATCTGACCCCCAGCTGGGTCATCGGGCGATCGGGTTGGGGCTGAGCTGAACCTTCTCTCGCTAACTCATCGACCCTGTCTGAATGAGGCTCGCCACTGTGCCCAGTGATGTACTGAAGGACTACTTTTCCGCCTCGTGCTAGGATTTCACCTACTGTTTCCAAAATGACACTGACCGTTTTCGTCTCCAGAGAGGATCGACCCACGGTCTCGAGCGAAAACCGTGAGTCGGTGAAAACTACGACGGTCGGGAAAACCTTTCTTCTTGCTAGACGTCGGCGCACTTCCTTCAAACCCTTGCAAATCGCCTCCAGTTCGGCGTCGTGACTACTGTATGCGGATCCGCACGGCCCTGACAGTTCGATACTGTCAGGTCCAGGTTGAGGGTATTGAATTAGCACTCCGTATCCACTTCTGCCATCCTTGAAACGCGAGCCGTCCGTAAAGACTTTTACCACACTATCGCCATAAGCTTTGATTGTCTTCAGAGTCTCGTCTCGCTGGAGCTCGACGGGACTGGCTTTCGTCACCGCTGTATTTGCCAGTGTCAAACGTAGTTCAGGCAAGTCTGAGCTTTCATGTGGTCCTCGAGCAGGGACCAGTCGCATGCGTTCCCTGTGCTTGGGTATGGGGACTGAGTCTTCTAGTTCGTAGACCGTATCCATGAAGGATGGTCTTTTCAGTCGGGTCCTCTTTACCCATCGGTCTTGTAATTGAAAGCAGGGTTCGTCATGCTCCAACCTACGGTATCGCTCCACCGTAGTCATGATTGCCTTTTCTCGCCTTATCGCCAGGGGTTCTACGTTAGACATAATTTCTACAGCGGCTGTGGGTGTCGTACGCAACGCCCCGCATACAAACCGTAGAGCTTGGTTTTGTATGCGGTCCAGACCCTCTAGAGCCGTACGGCTCGCAAAGGCCTGGACCGGGAGGCTGTAATCAATAGCACCCCTCACACTACCGAGATAGAGAGCTCTCAGTAGTCTTGCATCCGCGCCCCAACTAGTGCTAGCCAGTTTCTTCACCAGGGACAGTTTAGCTGTGGCTTTGGCACACAATTCACGCACATGGTTATGTAGCTGGACCTTCTGGTCCAGTTTGATTCCCAAGTACGTTGGTGTCCGATCCCAATTCAATCTTTTCCCACATATCTGAAGCACCACCTCATGCTTCAGTGCATTCCTTCCATTTGTGAAAATGGAATGGACCGTTTTCTCCGTATTGACTACTAGGCGCCAACGGTTGGCGTAGTCTTCGATTCGATTCAGATCTTCCTGCAGCCTGTTCTGCAGGGTTGCAACGTCCTTTCCGGAACTCCATATAGCCAGATCGTCAGCAAACATGGCATTCTGTGACCCCAGAATACCTTGTAGGTCGTGGACGTAGGCTAGGAACAATGTACAACTAAGGGCGGACCCCTGTGGGAGTCCGTCCTCCAGGCGATCTTCGTTGGATAATGACTCCCCCACTCGGGTCTTGATCGTTCTGTCCGTAAGGAACGATTTTATCCAACTGTACATGTTCGCAGTGACACCTAACTGCTGCAACTTATAAAGTAGCCCTCCACGCCACACCTTGTCGTATGCCTGCTTTAGATCGAAGAACACCGCAACGGTGTGATTCCTCGACTGGAGTTCATTTGTGATTGTCTGAATTAGTCGGAGAGCCTGGTCCATCGGTTGGCGTCCCTTTCGGAACCCACCCTGAGTCATTGGAATGCATTTGGACTGTTCGAGGAACCAGTAGAGTCGTGCGTTCACTAACCGTTCAGCTACCTTCCCCACACACGACGTGAGGGAAATTGGCCGGTAACTGGACGGGTGTTCGCCTGGTTTCCCCTCTTTGGGAATTGGGGTTATTGTGGCCTTTTTCCACAGCTTCGGCAGCGTGCCTGTTGTCCAAGTTCTATTTATGAAACCCAGCAGTTTCATTCGACCTGTCTTGCCCAGATGTTTGAGCATTTCATTGTGAACTTTATCTGGTCCTGGTGCTTTGCCAGCCTGGCACTTGTTGAGTGCGGTTTGCAACTCTGTCATTGTGAAGGGGGCCGCGAAAACCTCTAGTTGAGGGCCCTTACTTTGTCTCCTTGAGCCTTCTTTGCGCATTCGGTCGATTGTTCGGCTAAAATCAGATCTGGCGCCTTTTTTGTTAACCTGGGCAAAGTGTTTGTTTAGCGCTCGTGCGCGCTTAACTTCACTAGCCCTTTGGCCCTTTGGTGTCGTCAAAGGGTTGGAATTCTTTGTCTTCCCTGCGCCAGATAATGCATCCAAGAGCCGCCAAACTTTTCTTCCGTCTACGAGGTCGAGTTTTTCGCACGTATTTACCCATTTCGCCTTCTTCGCTTTGTCGACAGCGGCCCGGACTTCAGCCGTCAGTCTGTTGTACGCCCTACGAGCTTCGGGCGTCTTCAGCCTGGCTGCCTTTTTCCGTGCTTTTGCTCTTTGTTTCACCAATTCTGCCAGACTCTTGTCCCAGTAAGGTCTGAACTTCTGTTTCCCGTTCGTCCTTGGGATCGTGCGCCTCGCAATCCCAAGGATTGTGTCAATAAACTGCCTGTAGGTGGCATCCATGTTGTCTCCTGCAACATCCAGCAGAGCGAGCTTGGTCTCGCTCTCGGCCTCGTACTTCCGCCAATCGGCCTTACGGAACTGCCAATGCCTTCTTTCAAATCGAGGTTTGCCTGCACCAAGTCCAAATTCAATCAGGATTGGTAAGTGATCGGAACCTACTTCCTTTAATACTTCCAGTCTATGCTTCGACTCTAGGTCAGCGGAAATAAGCGTTAGATCTGGGCGGGACTCCGTGCTGTGCCCCGTGTGCAGTAGTGTTGGTTCACTGTCTGCATTCTGTAGCCTGATGAGATTCGTATTAATACAGACATCCTCGATGTAGCGGCCTGACGCGTTCCGTTCAGCATAGCCCCAGTCAGGAGACTGTGCATTAAAGTCTCCTGCTATTATCGTTTTGCCAAAAATGACATCTTCCCCAACTGGAAGTGCGATAGGGTTTCTGGGCGTATTATAGACGTTCGTGATTGTAAAGCCAACGTCGCCTTTGAAAACTCTCACGGTGAGAGTATCAGTGTTGCTGTAACACTTAACTTCGAGCAGCTCCATCGTTAAATCATTCCGGACCGCTGTGGCAAGACCTCGACATCGCCGGTCACACTTGCAATGGTATAGCGAGTAACCAGTGATATGGAACGGCTTCCCCTTGAGGAGCGTTTCTTGGAACAGTGCCACATCCACTTTCCGTTCGTGGAGTATTTTGGTTACTTCGTGTGCCTTTTGCCTTATGCCACAGACATTCAACTGTAAAACTACCAGGGCTTGTTCAGGATGGCCCTTCGCACCCATACAAGGACGGCCAGTCACCGATTGACCGCTTGGACATGGCCTGTCGTTCGTCACCATGCCTCTAAGAGGGGGGGTAGCCAACCGACCCGACGTACCACCATCCGCCGAGAAGGGGTTTAGAAGGTCCGTTCCGGGACCTGCTTTTTTCGATATATGAACCATAGAATAAAACTTATAAGTTCAAGTACTTCGATTTAATATGATTAAAAACGTGGGGCGGGTGTTTGGTATAAAAATTAAAGATTTATAATTTACAAAGCAAAAGAGAGATCTATAAGTGAGAGAATGAGTGAACCGCATATGTTAAACATCATAATATCAAACAACACTTTCAAACTAAAATACAACACTGGGAATCAGAAATTTCTAACAAACCGAGAGACAACACTTACAATCAAACAACTCTTACAGACAGACAATGCTAGCAAAAAGACAACTTTTACACACAGAAAATTCCAACATCTCTATTATTTAGGGAATAAAGCAGACAACTTTTACACAGAGACAATTCTAACATCTCTATTATTTAAGGAATAAGCAGACAACTTTTACACAGAGACAATTCTAACATCTCTATTATTTAGGGCCCATAATGTAATATTTTGCTTATATGAGCTATATATAAATTAGTTTAAGCGCTGTATTTGCCAGTGTCAAACGTAGTTCAGGCAAGTCTGAGCTTTCATGTGGTCCTCGAGCAGGGACCAGTCGCATGCGTTCCCTGTGCTTGGGTATGGGGACTGAGTCTTCTAGTTCGTAGACCGTATCCATGAAGGATGGTCTTTTCAGTCGGGTCCTCTTTACCCATCGGTCTTGTAATTGAAAGCAGGGTTCGTCATGCTCCAACCTACGGTATCGCTCCACCGTAGTCATGATTGCCTTTTCTCGCCTTATCGCCAGGGGTTCTACGTTAGACATAATTTCTACAGCGGCTGTGGGTGTCGTACGCAACGCCCCGCATACAAACCGTAGAGCTTGGTTTTGTATGCGGTCCAGACCCTCTAGAGCCGTACGGCTCGCAAAGGCCTGGACCGGGAGGCTGTAATCAATAGCACCCCTCACACTACCGAGATAGAGAGCTCTCAGTAGTCTTGCATCCGCACCCCAACTAGTGCTAGCCAGTTTCTTCACCAGGGACAGTTTAGCTGTGGCTTTGGCACACAATTCACGCACATGGTTATGTAGCTGGACCTTCTGGTCCAGTTTGATTCCCAAGTACGTTGGTGTCCGATCCCAATTCAATCTTTTCCCACATATCTGAAGCACCACCTCATGCTTCAGTGCATTCCTTCCATTTGTGAAAATGGAATGGACCGTTTTCTCCGTATTGACTACTAGGCGCCAACGGTTGGCGTAGTCTTCGATTCGATTCAGATCTTCCTGCAGCCTGTTCTGCAGGGTTGCAACGTCCTTTCCGGAACTCCATATAGCCAGATCGTCAGCAAACATGGCATTCTGTGACCCCAGAATACCTTGTAGGTCGTGGACGTAGGCTAAGAACAATGTACAACTAAGGGCGGACCCCTGTGGGAGTCCGTCCTCCAGGCGATCTTCGTTGGATAATGACTCCCCCACTCGGGTCTTGATCGTTCTGTCCGTAAGGAACGATTTTATCCAACTGTACATGTTCGCAGTGACACCTAACTGCTGCAACTTATAAAGTAGCCCTCCACGCCACACCTTGTCGTATGCCTGCTTTAGATCGAAGAACACCGCAACGGTGTGATTCCTCGACTGGAGTTCATTCGTGATTGTCTGAATTAGTCGGAGAGCCTGGTCCATCGGTTGGCGTCCCTTTCGGAACCCACCCTGAGTCATTGGAATGCATTTGGACTGTTCGAGGAACCAGTAGAGTCGTGCGTTCACTAACCGTTCAGCTACCTTCCCCACACACGACGTGAGGGAAATTGGCCGGTAACTGGACGGGTGTTCGCCTGGTTTCCCCTCTTTGGGAATTGGGGTTATTGTGGCCTTTTTCCACAGCTTCGGCAGCGTGCCTGTTGTCCAAGTTCTATTTATGAAACCCAGCAGTTTCATTCGGCCTGTCTTGCCCAGATGTTTGAGCATTTCATTGTGAACTTTATCTGGTCCTGGTGCTTTGCCAGCCTGGCACTTGTTGAGTGCGGTTTGCAACTCTGTCATTGTGAAGGGGGCCGCGAAAACCTCTAGTTGAGGGCCCTTACTTTGTCTCCTTGAGCCCTCTTTGCGCATTCGGTCGATTGTTCGGCTAAAATCAGATCTGGCGCCTTTTTTGTTAACCTGGGCAAAGTGTTTGTTTAGCGCTCGTGCGCGCTTAACTTCACTAGCCCTTTGGCCCTTTGGTGTCGTCAAAGGGTTGGAATTCTTTGTCTTCCCTGCGCCAGATAATGCATCCAAGAGCCGCCAAACTTTTCTTCCGTCTACGAGGTCGAGTTTTTCGCACGTATTTACCCATTTCGCCTTCTTCGCTTTGTCGACAGCGGCCCGGACTTCAGCCGTCAGTCTGTTGTACGCCCTACGAGCTTCGGGCGTCTTCAGCCTGGCTGCCTTTTTCCGTGCTTTTGCTCTTTGTTTCACCAATTCTGCCAGACTCTTGTCCCAGTAAGGTCTGAACTTCTGTTTCCCGTTCGTCCTTGGGATCGTGCGCCTCGCAATCCCCAAGGATTGTGTCAATAAACTGCCTGTAGGTGGCATCCATGTTGTCTCCTGCAACATCCAGCAGAGCGAGCTTGGTCTCGCTCTCGGCCTCGTACTTCCGCCAATCGGCCTTACGGAACTGCCAATGCCTTCTTTCAAATCGAGGTTTGCCTGCACCAAGTCCAAATTCAATCAGGATTGGTAAGTGATCGCTACCTACTTCCTTTAATACTTCCAGTCTATGCTTCGACTCTAGGTCAGCGGAAATAAGCGTTAGATCTGGGCGGGACTCCGTGCTGTGCCCCGTGTGCAGTAGTGTCGGTTCACTGTCTGCATTCTGTAGCCTGATGAGATTCGTATTAATACAGACATCCTCGATGTAGCGGCCTGACGCGTTCCGTTCAGCATAGCCCCAGTCAGGAGACTGTGCATTAAAGTCTCCTGCTATTATCGTTTTGCCAAAAATGACATCTTCCCCAACTGGAAGTGCGATAGGGTTTCTGGGCGTATTATAGACGTTCGTGATTGTAAAGCCAACGTCGCCTTTGAAAACTCTCACGGTGAGAGTATCAGTGTTGCTGTAACACTTAACTTCGAGCAGCTCCATCGTTAAATCATTCCGGACCGCTGTGGCAAGACCTCGACATCGCCGGTCACACTTGCAATGGTATAGCGAGTAACCAGTGATATGGAACGGCTTCCCCTTGAGGAGCGTTTCTTGGAACAGTGCCACATCCACTTTCCGTTCGTGGAGTATTTTGGTTACTTCGTGTGCCTTTTGCCTTATGCCACAGACATTCAACTGTAAAACTACCAGGGCTTGTTCAGGATGGCCCTTCGCACCCATACAAGGACGGCCAGTCACCGATTGACCGCTTGGACATGGCCTGTCGTTCGTCACCATGCCTCTAAGAGGGGGGGTAGCCAACCGACCCGACGTACCACCATCCGCCGAGAAGGGGTTTAGAAGGTCCGTTCCGGGACCTGCTTTTTTCGATATATGAACCATAGAATAGAGAGGGGGTAGGCAGAAATCTTCAACCCATTGAGGACGGTCCGAGTGCGTTCCGCCCCTTGCCCAGAGGGTCTCCTGTCTTCGGCGTTCCTAGCCGGGCACTGTTGGGTATGGGTCTGCTCCCACACCCAGCACCGGGCCTCTCGTGAGGCCATGCCCCACCCCCCGGTTGTCCGGAGGGTTCCAGTGCGTATGCTTGGCGATTTCGCCGGGGTTAGTCAGTTTCAGGTCGCAGCCACTTCCGCAACCCTACTTATCTCCCGGGCCCCGTAAAGGCCAACCCCTTCCGAGAGAGACAGAACTAAAAGTATTGATTATGTTCCCACGCAACAAACATTTACAGACTGACACCGAGTGGTGTCCCCTGTCTTTAATAACGGGGGATGGGACGTGAGGGGGTGTCGGCACGACGGTCGACGTCAACTCAAACTCTCACGTGGAAAAAAAAACAATAGCAAACCGTGAATTTGAATTACATACGTTATATAATGATAAACTAAAAATGCATTAATTTAATTACGGTACGTTCGATCGATCTGAAATTTTGATACTATGCATTGTTAGGTGAGACGGTTCCATGTGCCAAATTTTAGCTCGATCGCATCACGGGAAGTGGGTCATTTTTGACTTTTCTTTTTCCACCCGACCGACATACAAAGAGAGAGAGATGACGACAGACAAGATTTCGAAGTTAATATAAGGGATTTAATAAAACAAACCCGTAAAAACAAAGTTTTTGACTATACTATAAATCCCTTATATATGAGACATAACTAACAGTATTGATTATTTTCAAACGCGACAAACATTTACAGACTGTATCTGCTTTAACTCCTGCTTTATAACCGGGGTGGGGGTATGAGAGGTGAAATGTCTGGTCACCGATCGCTTCGACCGAGCTCAGCGTGACACGTAAAATGTAAATAAAACAAACGCGTAAAAACAAAGTTTTTGACTATAAATCCCTTATATATGAGACATAACTAACAGTATTGATTATTTTCAAACGCTACAAACATTTACTGACTGAATCTGTCTTAACTCAACATTGCTTCATAACCGTGGGTGGGGGGGGGCGGGGTGGGGGGGGGAAAGTCTGGTCTTCGATCGCTTGACCGAGCTCAACGTGACACGTAAAATGTAAACAAAAGCACGCCGGTGCTTCGATGGGTCGCCTCAACTCAAAATTTCACGTGGAAAAAAAAACAATAACAAACAGTGAGTTTGAATTACATACGTTATATAAGGATAAACTAAAAATGCATTAATTTAATTACGGTACGTATCGATCGATCTGAAATTTTGATACGATGCATTGTTAGGTGACACGGGTCCGTGTGCCAAATTTCAGCCCGATCGCATCACGGGAAGTGGGTCATTTTTGACTTTTGTTTTTCCGCCCGCCCAAGACAGACAGACAGAGATGACCGGAGGTGAAGTTAATATAAGGGATTTAACAAAAGCACGCCTGTACTTTGATGGGTCGGGTCAACGCGCGAACTGAGCTCTCACGTGAAAAAAAAACAATAACAAACCGTGAAATTGAATTACATACCTCGTATTGAGATAAACTAAAAATGCATTAATTTAATTACGGTACGTTCGATCGATCTGAAATTTTAATACGATGCATTGTTAGGTGACACGGGTCCTACAATAGGATTGTAGAAATGATGGGACCCAGTTTGTTGCGATTTTCTTGAATTTGTCTTCTAAACGATGAGTCCAACTGCTCATCTATAGAAACTGCTTTGGCTTCCAATAAAGCAAATAAAATTGCTTGCATCTTCATGAGAGCCTTTGCGCCATAATGTGCTTTGCAGGTTCCTACGTGCATCTTCGTTGAAATCTTTATATTGTGTACATGGTTTGATGACAAGTACCCACTGAACTCATAGAATTAATTTTTGCAGAAACAACACGCAATATTTGGAAAAGGCACCTATTAACATTTGCGAGTATACAAGCCACGTTGAATAGTCTGATAACTATGCATATCTAAAAACTCTGTTTCCCTCACCGTCAGCTCTAAAATCATAATTTTTATCAAGGGTCCAACAATCACGAATCAGCTGCAATTTCAACTTATTTGAAAGGTCGTATGTCCAGACATACCTTCCAATATCCAATTTAGGAAATGAATAAGTGTCAGCGACAATCAAATTAGGAACAGTTGCTTCAGTTGTGTCTGGCTGTTGTCCTCAATGCCAATTCAGATGCTGCAGTCGCCCCAAAATCTTCTAATAACGGCATTTCGGAATCCCGCGATTGGTCTACTTTTCGATTTTTCTAAGCCTGTAATTACTGTAAAAAAATTTCTGATATCCATCCTTGGTAATCCTGCAGTTTCTACACGTATATTATTCCACAGCAAAATTCAATTTTCTCGTGAGAACTTAAGTTTTTAATTTATTAAATGCATTAATAAATGTTGTATTTTAGCTATTACAGCACTAATTTGTAAGTCTTATTAATTTCTAAGGCTTTTTTCGACCCGTATTTTATACTGAACTTGAATTTAATTGAAAATTGTACCTGTATGGCATTGTCAGTTAAAATAAAAAAGTGGGTTTTTTGGCCCCCCCCCCTGGAAAAATTCCTAGCGACGCCCATGCCCGAAGTGTGCGTTTTAGTAGGTATGATAGGCCAGGAGAAGACTTACTTCTAAATAAGTCCAAAAAGTTCAAGGTAGAAACTTTCCTCCCTATTCTGGACACTTCAATCGTTGAACTAACAAGACGTGCAGAGGCGTATTCACAAATTGGAAATCTGTTTTCTCTCTTGAGTGAATTAAAAACCATTACCTCTGATAATATATATATATATATTAGGACTGTTATCGATTAATTTAAATTTAATCGTTAACTTTTGAAAAATTATCGATTAATTAATCGATAATTTCGATTAATTAATCGATAATTTCGATTAAAGCAAAAAATAGAAATTTATGACATCATTAAACTGAACATTTCTCACGGACAATGAAAATTAAGAATATTTTGAACTAAATTTTATGACAATGCGTTGATACTTGATCGGATGTTTGTGCTGAAGGTGGTACGTCAGCGATGTATTTGATCCTTTAAAAGAGAATTGTTTATAAGTTTATGGCAGTGAACACAGTAAACTTTTTCACCATCTTCGACTTTGCGATCCGCAGTTAGCTTAAAAACAATTTTTTTTCTCAACTTTCTAGTTATAGTTATATGTTTAAATTTAACTGCGCTGATGCTGTCAGCCATTTTTTAGTTGACGTCTGCCGGTCCACATTAAGTAATAAAATAAATTATAATATTACGCGGGAGAAGTTTGTACGTAAAAAAATATATAATTAATTATTTATTAATAAAAAAATATAATTATTTTTTACAAAATTTAATTGAATTTAAATCGATTAAAATTTTTTAACGATTAATCGAGAAATTAATTTTTAATTTCCGCAGCCCTAATATATATGCGATGGTATAAGTGGTAGCGCATGCTTAATATTGATTATAGTTGCAGCATGCATGACTTAACAACAATTTTGTTCAAATTAGTATAGTGACAATAAAATAAATAATTCATTGTTAATATAATCAAACCATCTGTTTTTTTTTATTCCTGTGGTGGGGGGAGGGACCCAAAACTATTTCTTTGCCCGGGGGCCCAAAATGTTGTAAAGACGGCTCTGTTGTAAAGACGGCTCTGTTGTAAAGACGGCTCTGCTGTAAAGACGGCTCTGCTGTAAAGACGGCTTTGTTGTAAAGACGGCTCTGTTGTAAAGACGGCTCTGCTGTAAAGACGGCCCTGTTGTAAAGACGCTCTGTATAGACGGCTATGTTGTAAAGACGGCTCTGTTGTAAAGACGGCTCTGCTGTCACTGTCATGATCAACTCGCCGGACTCTCCACAAAGAAATGAAACAAAACTACTGCATCGAAATCTGCTGCATTCTGGGTAACATTTGTATAGCTTGAAATTCATTGTTCCCAAGCTTCACCCATAAGTGACATGCTCTTAAGGAACATTTTCCAAGTAACATAAAGCAAGCGTGCAAAACAAGATGGAGTTCACAACACAAATCTCTACTCATACTTGCTGAGCAAAATAGGGAAAGAGAAGTCTTGATAGTGTACGAGAGGGACCCAAGGCTATGGGAGTTACATGTGACACTTTTGGACACCTGCCCCATCTGCCGTGGGCGTCAATGCAAACGTAGAGCCGCCGTCTGCAACTGTAAGAGGGGCGAATGTAATACAGTAATAGTGACAACTAATACTGCACATGGGGGACGGTTCGATGCTATGTATAGGAATAATAGGAAGGGTCCTTGTAACAGTGACAACTGATACTGGGGGACGATTCGACCCTATGTATAGGAAGTGTCCTTGTAATAGTGATAACTGATACTGGGGGGACGGTTCGACCCTATGTATATGAAAGGGTCCTTGTAATAGTGATAACTGATACTGGGGGGGCGGTTCGACCCTATGTATAGGAAGGGTCCATGTAATCAAATGCACAAGAATGGGGCAGGAGTGGAAGGTTGAAACTGCCCTCCTGTATGCATCAAATTCAAATAGTGTGTAGTGTATATGTAGCTGGATAGGACAGTAGAAACACACAAATAGGTAGAGTATATAGTCCTAATATAATCATCTTATACTTATACAGAACCAAAGCGTCTTATGACGAATTTGACACCGATGGACACGAGTCACGAAAGGCAGGCGGCAGGCGTTAACAAAACATGTACAGAAAGTGGTTGTCCTTAAGACACGACGGTCACAAAAGGCAGGCGTTAACAAAACATGTACAGAAAGTGGTTGTCCTTAAGACACGACGGTCACAAAAGGCAGGCGGCAGGCGTTAACAAAACATGTACAGAAAGTGGTTGTCCTTAAGACACGACGGTCACAAAAGGCAGGCGGCAGGCGTTAACAAAACATGTACAGAAAGTGGTTGTCCTGAAGACACGACGGTCACAAAAGGCAGGCGGCAGGCGTTAACAAAACATGTACAGAAAGTGGTTGTCCTTAAGACTCGACGGTCACAAAAGGCAGGCGGCAGGCGTTAACAAAACATGTACAGAAAGTGGTTGCCCTTAAGACACGACGGTCACAAAAGGCAGGCGGCAGGCGTTAACAAAACATGTACAGAAAGTGGTTGTCCTTAAGACAACAGAAGGGTGTTAAATAAGCCCTTGGGAATGTGTTCATGAACAGATCTGCCAACTTGAGATAAATGAACACAGTGTGTCAACCTCCCAATTGAAAAGAATAAATATTAAAAAAAACTTTTTTTAAAAAGGACACGCTTTTAACATAATCACTACTTTTAGTTATGTCTCATATATAAGGGATTTATAGTCAAAAACTTTGTTTTTACAGCTATTTTTTAAAACTTATAATAAAAACTCTTTAAAATTCACGTCTGAAGCCCACACATCTTTTTAAATCCCTTATATTAACTTCACCGGCGTCTCTCTCTCTCTGTCTGTCTTGGGCTCGGCGGGAGGGAGGGCGGAAAAACAGAAGTCAAAAATGACCCACTTCCCATGATCCGATCGAACTGAAATTTGGCACACGGACCCGTCTAACCTAACAATGCATCGTATCAAAATTTCAGATCGATCGAACGTACCGTAATTAAATTAATGCATTTTTAGTTTATCCTTATATGAGGTATGTAATTTAAATTCACGATTTGTTATTGTTTTTTTGCCACGTGAAAGTTTGAGCATTGAGGCGACCCAACGAAACGACGGTGCGCTTTTGTTTACATTTTACGTGTCACTCTGAGCTCGGTCAAGCGAATCGGTGACCAGACTTTTCCCCTCTCCCCCTCCCACCCACCCCACCCCCCCTAGGGTTATGAAGCAAACTTGTGTTAAGACAGATTCAGTCTGTAAATGTTTGAAAATAATCAATACTGTTAGTTATGTCTCATATATAAGGGATTTATAGTCAAAAACTTTGTTTTTACGGGTTTGTTTTTTAAATCCCTTATATTAACTTCGCGGCCGTCTCTCTCTCTGTCTTGGGCTCGGCGGGCGGAAAAACAGAAGTCAAAAATGACCCACTTCCCATGATCCGATCGAACTGAAATTTGGCACACGGACCCGTCTGACCTAACAATGCATCGTATCAAAATTTCAGATCGATCGAACGTACCGTAATTAAATTAATGCATTTTTAGTTTATCCTTATATGAGGTATGTAATTCAAAATTCACTGTTTGTTATTGTTTTTTTTCTGCCAGTTTCACGTGAGTTTGAGTTGACGCCGACCGTCGTGTTGACGCCGACCGTCGTGCCGACACCCCCTCACATCCCACCCCCATTTATTAAAGACAAGGGACATCACTCGGTGTCAGTCTGTAAATGTTTGAAAATAATCAATACTGTTAGTTATGTCTCATATATAAGGGATTTATAGTCAAAAACTTTGTTTTTACGGGTTTGTTTTATTAAATCCCTTATATTAACTTCACCGGCGTCTCTCTCTCTCTCTCTGTCTGTCTGTCTTGGGCTCGGCGGGCGGAAAAAACAGAAGTCAAAAATGACCCACTTTCCCATGATCCGATCGAAACTGAAATTTGGCACACGGACCCGTCGACCTAACAATGCATCGTATCAAAATTTCAGATCGATCGAACGTACCGTAATTAAATTAATGCATTTTTAGTTTATCCTTATATGAGGTATGTAATTCAAAATTCACGTTTGTTATTGTTTTTTTAAATTCCAGGTTCCACGTGAGTTTGAGTTGACGTCGACCGTCGTGTTGACGACGGCCGTCGTGCCGACACCCCCTCACATCCCACCCCCATTTATTAAAGACAAGGGACATCACTCAGTGTCAGTCTGTAAATGTTTAAAAATAATCAATACTGTTAGTTATGTCTCATATATAAGGGATTTATAGTCAAAAACTTTGTTTTTACGGGTTTGTTTTATTAAATCCCTTATATTAACTTCGCGGCCGTCTCATCTCTCATCTCTCATGGGCTGGGCGGGCGGAAAAAGAAAAGTCGAAAATGACCCACTTCCAGTGATCCGATCGAGCTGAAATTTGGCACACGGACCCGACTCACCTAACAATGCATCGTATCAAAATTTCAGATCGATCGATACGTACCGTAATTAAATTAATGCATTTTTAGTTTATCCTTATATGAGGTATGTAATTCAAATTCACTGTTTGTTATTGTTTTTTTTCCACGTGAAAGTTTGAGTAGACGCGTTGAGGCGGCCCATCGAAGCACCGCGGCGCTTTTGTTTACATTTTACGTGTCACGCTGAGTTCGGTCAAGCGAATCGGTGACCAGACTTTTCCCCTCTCACCCTCCCCGGGTTATGAAGCAAACTTGAGTTAAGACAGATTCAGTCTGTAAATGTTTGAAAATAATCAATACTGTTAGTTATGTCTCATATATAAGGGATTTATAGTCAAAAACTTTGTTTTTACGGGTTTGTTTTATTAAATCCCTTATATTAACTTCGCGGCCGTCTCTGTCTGTCGTCATCTCATGGGCTGGGCGGGCGGAAAAACAAAAGTCGAAAATGACCCACTTCCCGTGATCCGATCGAGCTGAAATTTGGCACACAGACCCGTCTAACCTAACAATGCATCGTATCAAAATTTCAGATCGATCGAACGTACCGTAATTAAATTAATGCATTTTTAGTTTATCTATATAAACTATATGTAGAGGTCGCTATCGTTTACATTTTACGGGTCACTTGACATCAGGCCAGCCACCGGTGTGAACACATCTCGTGCTTAAACCAGGTAAACAGGCGTGCTTTTGTTTACATTTGGCGTGTCACGGTGAGCTCGGCCCAGTGATCGGGGACAAGACCTTTCCCCTCTCCCACCCCCCCTTTTTGGGTTAAAAGCAAAGGGGATTAAAGACAGATTCAGTCTGTAGATATTTGTAAATACTTTAAGTTCTGTCTCATATATAAGGGATTTATAGTCAAAAACTTTGTTTTTACGGGTTTGTTTTATTAAATCCCTTATATTAACTTCGCGGCCGTCTCATCATCTCTGTCTTGGGCTGGGCGGGCGGAAAAAGAAAAGTCGAAAATGACCCACTTCCAGTGATCCGATCGAGCTGAAATTTGGCACACGGACCCGACTCACCTAACAATGCATCGTATCAAAATTTCAGATCGATCGAGTACGTAATTAAATTAATGCATTTTTAGTTTATCCTTATATGAGGTATGTAATTCAAATTCACTGTTTGTTATTGTTTTTTTTCCACGTGAAAGTTTGAGTAGACGCGTTGAGGCGGCCCATCGAAGCACCGCGGCGCTTTTGTTTACATTTTACGTGTCACGCTGAGTCGGTCAAGCGAATCGGTGACCAGACTTTTCCCCTCTCACCATGGGTTATGAAGCAATCTTGAGTTAAGACAGATTCAGTCTGTAAATGTTTGAAAATAATCAATACTGTTAGTTATGTCTCATATATAAGGGATTTATAGTCAAAAACTTTGTTTTTACGGGTTTGTTTTATTAAATCCCTTATATTAACTTCGCGGCCGTCTCTGTCGTCATCTCATGGGCTGGGCGGGCGGAAAAAGAAAAGTAGAAAATGACCCACTTCCAGTGATCCGATCGAGCTGAAATTTGGCACACGGACCCGACTTACCTAACAATGCATCGTATCAAAATTTCAGATCGATCGATCGTACCGTAATTAAATTAATGCATTTTTAGTTTATCCTTATATGAGGTATGTAATTCAAATTCACTGTTTGTTATTGTTTTTTTCTTCCACTTCCACGTGAGTTTGAGTTGACGCCGACCGTCGTGCCGACACCCCCTCACATCCCACCCCCATTTATTAAAGACAAGGGACATCACTCGGTGTCAGTCTGTAAATGTTTGAAAATAATCAATACTGTTCGTTATGTCTCATATATAAGGGATTTATAGTCAAAAACTTTGTTTTTGCGGGTTTGTTTATTAAATCCCTTATATTAACTTCGCGGCCGTCTCATCATCTCATGGGCGGGCGGGCGGAAAAACAAAAGTAAAAAATGACCCACTTCCCGTGATCCGATCGAGCTGAAATTTGGCACACGGACCCGACTCACCTAACAATGCATCGTATCAAAATTTCAGATCGATCGAACGTACCGTAATTAAATTAATGCATTTTTAGTTTATCCTTATATGAGGTATGTAATTCAAATTCACGGTTTGTTATTGTTTTTTTTCCCACGTGAAAGTTTGAGTTGACGCGACCCATCGAAGCACCGGGGCACTTTTGTTTACATTTTACGTGCCACGCTGAGCTCGGTGACCAGACTTTTCCCCTCTCCCCCCCCACCCCCGAGGGTTATGAAGCAAAGTTGAGTTAAGACGGATTCAGTCTGTAAATGCTTGTCGCGTTTAAAAATAAATACTGTTAGTTATGTCTCATATATAAGGGATTTATAGTCAAAAACTTTGTTTTTACGGGTTTGTTTTATTAACCACTATTTTTTTTTATACCAAACACCTCATAAGCGCCCGCCCAACGTTTTATACCACAGTGCTGTGTTCACGTGGTGAACTCGTGGATGTCAACAAAGCAGACGGGTACCGATGCTTATATATAGACTATAGATAAACTAAAAATGCAATAATTTCAATACGGTCGATCGATCTGAAATTTTGATACATTGCATTGTCATCCAAGATCTATCTGTGGTAAAATTTTGAGATCTCTAGGACCATCAGAAGTGGTATAATTTTACGTTTCAAGTTTTGAAGGAAGGATGGATGGATGGATACAACATACAAACATTGTGACTTAAATAAAAGCGTGTAAAAAGGGGGGGGGGAGCAGATGATGAGTTTTCCTAGAACCATGGCCATGGGCCAAACCCATCGAAATTGTAAGCACAGTTTGAAGTACAAGCACCGTGTAGTGTGGAGGTAAGAACTTGTCAGTCTAAGCGTAGTATAGTAATCGTATACTCTAATTTGTATCCTTTCAAATCAAACAATATTTTTAAACTAAAAAAAAGAATGTAACATCAACTATTTCATTACACCTGCACTAAGCACACAGAGTAAAATGCTCTAGCTCTTCACAACATACTGGTATAAGAAAAGTAATGAGATGAAATGATTACTAACAGGACAAATTTATAGAGTTGCATCTGTGGATTTACAAGTTGAGGGTGCAAGAGAAAATAACTAATTTTCTTGTTACATTAAGAATCTTTAAACTATTACAATTACTGTAGCAACTGAATTTAATTTTACTAAACATATCAAAGATCCACAATGAACATAAAGGATTAAATAACCTAAAAATACTTTCAGTCGAGAGAAATGTCATTGTAGATTACAAATTTAAACTTCTGATGAGGGATTTGCACAAATTAAACCTCAAGGATTTTAATTTTAAATAAATTTGAAAACTAAAGGCATTTTATACATTAAATTTTACTAAAATATTTACAGTACTCACTAACATCTCATTACCATTAATAATTAACTTGAGTAATTGTGTAAGTGATTCAGTACTGCACATGAGTCTTTGTGTAAGGAGGCCTGGAGGAAGCAACTGCTATTTGTCCATGGACAGGCCACAAGTTTAAGGTCAATCATGCTCACCTTGCCCTTGAGGCTGAAACCCACGCAACACCACTAAGCTTTCTTTCCATAAAAGATAAATAATACAGGGTAAACTTATTTTAAATGAGCACTGACGCCCCATCATGGTGTCTGAGTGTCTGGTGTTTGAGTGTCTGGTGTCTGAGTGTCTGGTATCTGAGTGTCTGGTGTCTGGTTCCTGTTTGAATCAATGCGGACTGTCCAGTACATAAATGGTTTGAATTTTGAGCTATATGTTATCCTTCCGTCAATATGTAATCCTTCCGTCAATATGTAATCCTTCCGTCAATATGTAATCCTTCTGTCAATATGCAATCCTTCTGTCAATATGTAATCCTTCTGTCAATATGTAATCTTTCTGTCAATATGTAATCCTTCCGTCAATATGTAATCCTTCCGTCAATATGTATTCCTTCCGTCAATATGTAATCCTTCCGTCAATATGTAATCCTTCCGTCAATATGGTTTTGTTGAATTGTATATAATAAAAATCTTTGTTGCTACAAATTTTTAATAGGCCATTCAATCAATATGAGTTTTTAATACCAATGGTGCATTATGAAAGAGAAATAAAACTAAGACACTTTGAATGGTAAAGAGGCCAAAAACAAAATAATATCCCATGTATTCAGCAATGATTCCATTTACGGGTGACATGAGCATTCGACTTAAAGAATCTGCTGTGACAAGTGTGTTGTAGTGCAAGGTCCAGCATCTCCTTGGTGCAGTGCGTGATAACTGCATTAATAACACAGACGTACATTGGGAAATACCTCCACCAGTGAAGAAGACAAGGATCAGGAAGAATAGACTGAATACTGTGTACAAAATAAAAGTGGAAGTGGGGAGTAATTTATAATCAGGAAACTGCACTTCATACAGAACGGAAACAAAGTTATAAACTGAATTGATTCAACTAGCTAATTATTAATTACTGGGTTACATTTTTTTTTGTAGGTGAAAGTGAAATGAAACACATTTCAAAATATGTTCATATTGCTATAATTAAGAAGGTACTTGCCATTAAAATGTCATCAATGTTAAATTTGTAAAATGTATCTTCCGTTGTTGTACTTTTAAAAGTAATATTAATACATGTACTATTATTTGGGGAGAATACTTGGAAATAACCAATGCAATGATTTTTATACTTTGGGGCAAAGAATATCAGATTATAAATCTTCAGAAACTAGTAAAGCTGTCTTAAGCTTACACAAAGAGTTGATTATTAAAATGAATGAAATTATTTTTTTTAAATTTAATTAATAATAATAATAATCGAAATATTCAAATTAGACTTGATTTTTCCCCATTTTTTCGCTAAGGATTATTTAATTAAAATGTTATTTGCTTACAAGTTCTGAATTTATTTAGACTTTAAAATTTTTAAAACAAAATTTAGAAGAAAAAAAATAGTACAATCTGATTTAGGTAAAATACCATTAGAAAGATCAATAAAATCTTAATTAAAGCCAATAAAGTATTTTAATTAAATTTAAAAAATTTTTTTTTACCTGTATGGTAGACATTTTATTAGTTGACAAATTTTGTATAGTCCAATAAAACTTAATAAATATTTTTTAAAATGCTATGGAAGGATCCACAAAATATTTTTTGACTTATAAAATAAGACATCGTTCATTTTATTATTACCCAGTGAGTATTCCGATGATTCATCCCAGTAAAGCAATAAAAACCACAAGAATGCCACTGAGACAGCTCGAATACCAGACAAGAGCATCAATGACTTCAGCATTGACCTGTACACCAATATATGGATGGAACAAGATAAGCTAATGCTCTATGAGACCTAAGTAATAAAAATGTTTGTAAAAAAACAAATATTTAATGCATATACTTTTTAGTTAAATTAAAAGTATATTATAACTCATAAGGGGGCAGAATGTATTAATTGTAAAGATGCATTTAGTTTTTCAAACATCTCTGGAAAGAAATGTTTTTGCCTACTTAATAATTTGTTTAAATTAATTTGTTAGTACATGTACATATATATTACCCAGCAGTAAATATTCCTACAGCAGTAGAACCAAGTATTGCAAATACATCGCCTGATAGACTTGTCCACATTCCAACTTTGGATGCTCCATAACCAACATCTATCAAAAACATTGGAAAGGTGCTTGTTACACCACTATCTCCTGTATAACAAAATATAAATTTCTATACAAAATATAAAGTCAGCACTAATTCATTTAACATTTAACCATTTAACCAATAAATAATAGTTTTTAAAAATTATTTTTTTTGTTAAGAGATAGTTGAATAAAGAAAGATATATTAAGAAATGTTTAAAAAATCATTGACATGTCGCAAGAAATGTTAAGGTATAGTTTCCTCGAGTCAGGTCAACTACTTTAACTGGTATACAAATAAATTTTTAAACAGAAAATTTAGTGTATTTTTTTACCCATTTTGTAAAAAATAAGGAAAAATGTCATCCATATGGTACCAGCAGTTTCAAATAGTTGAAAGTATTGGCAAGAAGGTCGGCGCCTTAAATCTTCTTGATTATATGGCACCCCATCACTTGTAAAAGATGTATTAGAACCAGATCTTGCAAGAGACCTTCGTAAACTTGGAGAGGGCAAAACATAGGAAACAAAAAATCCTACAAGATACAGCGCAGCCATTGTGTAAAACATATTCTTCCAACTAACTGTATCAATCAGAGATGCAAAGAAACCACCAGCAAACATAGACCCGACTCTACCTCCAACATTTTGAGCAAAATTTCCAGAAACTAGTTCAGCTGGAGTCATAGATTCAAGAATAATGCCATCTAGCGCAATATCTTGAACAGATGTTGTACAATTGATCAGAAACAAAATCAATACTAAATAAATATTATGTCCAGCAGGTAAATTAGCTGCTATGATACAAAGAAATAAGAGAATAATTTCACTACCCTTTAACCAAACACGTTTATTAAAATGAGTATCCACTATGGTCACTAGGAGTGGTTTAAAAACCCACGGAATTAGTAAACATTTGTAGAAACCAAGATTTACAAGGGACATGCCATTCTTTCGGAAAAAGATTGGCAGAAATCGAGTTTGTAATCCACTTGGCAATGCTTGAACAAGGTACAACACAAAAAACTTTTCCACTGAGTTTCCAAAAATCTGATATTCCTGTTGGCGTCTTATCATTTTAAAACTGTGATGCGTAACAAGGAAATTAGACTGATTATTGTTTCAGTTTGTGTTTTAATTAATTTAAAAACTGGGCAGAACCGTTATTCACTTTGTCTTTGTCAATTACTTTACTTAAACTTAATACTACTCTAGTGAGACTAGTGTCTTAAAATACCGATAACACCAAATATCAACAACTACACAAAACTGCACTTATACTTATATCCAAAAAAGTTTTTTCTATAATTGTAAACCAAAATATCATTTGAAATGAAGAGCGGCATTTCACTTTCGAAATCACAGTGTATTAAAATAAAAATTAATGAAACTAAAAGGGTAGGCAAAACTGTATCATCTTTAGAATTATTTTAGGAATAACTTCCCCTTGAATGGGAGAAAACTTACCATTTTGAGTGGGAGTAGTCTTTCTTTCGCTTTTACTGGAAACGTGATGTTGTTTTAGTTTTGATGAATTTTATTACTGAATTAATTGAATTCAGAATTATAGTTATAGCAAGTACTAGTCATGGCTGCTATAAATTATACATAATTTTCTAATAAATTTGTCTTTAAATAAATTAAGGTATTCCTGCATTTTCTAAACGTATATTATTTCACAGCAAAATTTAATTTTCTCAAGAGATTACTTACTTACTACACTTCTGACTTCTAATTCTAACAAACAATACATACGGCGACAGTCTTGTCGCTGTAAAATGCCAAATGAAATTTTCTCACTTACAAATAAAAAAAATCATGGATCATTCCAGTAAAAAAATATCTGCCAAGCAGGGTGCTAGATAATCATAATATAATGGATGTATCGTGACCAGATTATGTATCATATAGTAGACATAGTAGATTAAAAACGTAAGTTCTCACAAGAATATAAATATTAAATTTCCCTGTGAAATAATATATGTGTAGAAACTGCAGGATTAACATAAATTAAATATTCGTAGTTTTCTAACTTTTGAAATCAATGATGAAATGACAATGGCTGGAAAAAAATAAAAGATAAAGATTGATAATATTATTGTAAAAATATTTTTAAAATTTAAAGAACAATCCGATAAATACAATTAAAATGAGTTAATGATTAATGAAGTAAATAAGTTAAAGAAACGTTATTATAAAACACTTCTATTGTCTATTGCATCAAATTTAAAAAAAGTATTTATTTAAGAAGTAAATGAGAAATATTAGGCGAACCTGAACTCCAGCCACCTCAGGATTAGCCTACTCAATTTTGAATTCAGCACCTAAAACTTTGTCATTGTTAGAATGATAATCGAGTTCCCAAATTTTTAATTTGGCAACTTAATGAGACACAGACAAGTCCTTCACATCACTGAAATAAATTAAATTTCAATCAGCATCCATCATTATAATTATAATTTATAATATAATGGTTTGAGCACTGACTTTTATTTTTAAAATTTGTAATAGGACTAATAGGTACTTTATTTTCAAATCAGTGCACATAGAAAACATTTGTTAATAAATTTTGAGGGCCGCTTTGCAGTAAATATGTTAAATTAAGAAATAAGTCAGTAATAGTAATAATTTGTTAATCTTTACAAAATTTATGTATTCATCATTGTAATTTTATTTCAGATCCTGCCCTACCAAATAAATAAATCCAACCCACTAGATGCACAAGATGGCAGCAAAGCAAGGAAATATTGAATTGGTTCCACTGGGAACAGATGCACCATTTCCAACATGTCAACATGGTACATCAAAGTTCATCTAACATGAATAATTAATAATAATAGTCCCTAAATTTATCATCAGTAAAATATTTAGTTATATAAACACCTAAATTATCATTTTAATTAGGTTATTTCAAACTGTTATGACTTCAAACTGTTATGACAATTGTGTTAATAGTAATCAAACATGATGTTTTATCGATGGGTAACTTCTTTATATATTTTTATTTTTCGTGTAGACATGATTTTTTAAAGCATTATTATCTCAAAGCATTGTCAACAGAGTTACCCTGTGGGTGTAATGTTGCTTTAGCCAGCAGGGTTGGATGTTATCCCCTGTTGTTGTCTCACCCTGTGGGTGTAATGTTGCTTTATCCAGCAGGGTTGGATGTTATCCCCTGTTGTATCCAGTTATAAGTCAGTATCATAAAGGATTGTGTCTATATCTGTGTGGAATGTGTCAATATCTTAGGCAATCATGTATATGCGTTAGGGAAATATCTGGTTGGAATTGGGTGTAATGTGTCAATATCTTAGACAATCATGTATTATGCCTTAGGGAAATATCTGGTTGGAATTAGGTGGAATGTGTCAATATCTTAGGCAATCGTGTATATGCCTTAGGGAAATATCTGGTTGGAATTAGGTGGAATGTGTCAATATCTTAGACAATCGTGTATATGCCTTAGGGAAATATCTGGTTGGAATTAGGTGGAATGTGTCAATATCTTAGGCAATCGTGTATATGCCTTAGGGAAATGTCTGGTTGGAATTAGGTGGAATGTGTCAATATCTTAGACAATCGTGTATATGCCTTAGGGAAATATCTGGTTGGAATTAGGTGGAATGTGTCAATATCTTAGACAATCGTGTATATGCCTTAGGGAAATATCTGGTTGGAATTAGGTGGAATGTGTCAATATCTTAGTCAAATCAGTCAAAATTTTACTAGAAGGAACTGAATTCATAAAAAAACCTGCTGCAAGAAATGCAGAAAAAAACAATGTTGAAAAATTAATTATTAATTTTTTTTTCTCCAAATGTAGGCCCTACCCTTCTCTTTGAGCGATGGGATAAAAGCACATGTAAAAATCGTCAATTTTTTGCCTGTTCTGCATTTAGAGACAGAAAAAAATGCCAGTTTTTTCAATGGGCTGACCAGAAATCATCAAATTCCAGTTTAAAAATAGAAGGCAACCTTTACTCTCACAAAGATTTAAGAAATAGGTAAAATGAGCCCCCTTACAAAATACCGTAAACTAGGCGCTATGTGTGAAAGAAAAAGGGAATCAGGGTCAGATCATTATTTTTGTTTCATCCTAGGTTACTACTCTATCTTAAAAGATCCCATTTTATCCTTTTCTCCCCCTTATCTCCTCCTTTTCTCCCCCTTATCTCCTGCTTCTCTCCTCATCCACCCTTTACTTCTAATGCCACTATTTTCCTCCTACTTCCCCTATTTCATCTACTCACATCTATTCCTTATCTCCAACAATTTATCCCTAATCCTTCTCTCATACTTTCTCCATTCTCTTACCACTCTCTTCTTCTACTCCCTTATTTCCCCCTTTTATTCCCTTCACTCCCCATACACATCATAAAGGGCTCCACACAGAAAGGCTCCACAGATAGAGAGAAAACGGAAAAAAAAATATGTATGAATGGAATGTTATGGTGTGACAGACTGTAGCTGTACAGGGCTGTTGCAACATGAGGATGATGTTTATATTATGGACAAACTTTCATGTCCAAATATTCTTGACTTAAATTTTACAATTTTAAAGAGAAACCAGCTATATGAAACATGATTATTTTAGTTGCATCTATTAACATTTAAATTTCCTTATTGATGGATTTAAGTTGTTTTTTTTAAAAAACCAAATGCTTTAAAATATTCATAGTAAATCATAGCATTTTAATTTTAACTATGTTATTAGTTTATTTTTGAATGAACTTGTAAATATTTGTTTAATTATAGAGTTAATTAAAAAAATAAATGAAGATCATAGGACAAATTATTTCCTAGGCATTAATTGTAATATATTTTGTGACAGGTATTTCCAGTTTAAAAAGCTTCCACGATCTGAGCGTAGTGTGTGTTGCACGTGTGGACTTTTGTTACTGGAAGGTGAGCTATCCACACATGCCAACAAGGGACACGTGTTACAGCACAAGGTTGGGCTAAAAGATCTAAAGCAACCATCTTTCCTTTTTAAGCCCTTAGATGATAATAAAACATTTGCTGTGAGTATTTTTATTTTTATATATCTTACATTTAGAATCATTCTAAACTACACACCATTTTTTTCTTCTGAAATAATTAAATAAAATGAACATCATTTATGACATAATTTAAATTATTTTTACATGATTTTAAGTGATTTAAATGTGTTCTGATTTCAGCAATATTTGTTTTCAAGAACAACTGTTGACTTTTTACTGAAAACCTTTGAAAGCCTTGAGTTTACTCATGTTCTCTGTATAGGAACTCCAAGGTAAGATTTTCATTAAATCAATTGTTCTGTTAAAACTTTGCAATAAGTATAAGTACCTTAAAATTTGAATGGAAAATAACAGTTTAGTTCAAATATGTCAATATTTCTGTTAAGCTTCAACTTAAATATTTATTTTAATTTAAAATAATAATTTTTTTTTCTAAAATCAGATTCTGGCCTATGGATGATTGATTCAATCTAATTGTAAAATTTATCATTTCTGTCAGATTCTGGCCTATGGATGATTGATTCAATCTAATTGTAAAATTTATCATTTCTGAGAGGGCATTCAAAAGTAAAATACCACCAAAAAAATAAATAATAAGAGTATTTTAATATTAAAAGTAGACTAATTCATCATTATCTATTTCAGTAAGTTTTTTCTTACCAATATTTTTTATAATCTAGTAATGTTGAAGCAGGAAAAAATGTTTGTAAATTAAGAAATATTTTAATCCGATTAAAAATTGTTTTTCAAATATAGAAAAAACATTTTTATCATATTTATACTATGCGGTGATTAATTTTCACTGTCAGAATTCATGAAGCTATCCAAATTGGCAAACGAACTGGGACAGTATCATTGTCCTCAATGTTGCTGGATCTTGATGAACGTTATGTAAGTGAACTAACTTTAAAATTTTACCAACATTTTTTACTTTAAATGATAAAACATAAATCTTACCATCTTATACATTTGAACATTAATTCTTCATTAAATATGCATTTAAGGTTAATTTTTTAAATATTAAAAACAAGATTTTAACACTTCTATCAATTCTACTTAGCTGTCGACAGGATTTAAATCTCATAACTTATGTTTATGTCTTGATTTAAACTTCACAAACATGTTCATCATATCATGAAAATATTGTCAAATTTTTAAAGAGTTTAAACTTTTTTAAGGAGATTCAATTTTCTTGTATAGTAAGATTACTAATATCTCTATAACCACCTACCAAATGGTTATTTTCATTATGATTATGTATTTCATAAATTGTATGTTTTTTTAGGCTCAGATTTACCCTCCAGCTCTGTTCACCAAATACAACATGTTTAATCATCATTTCTTTGAGCCAAACGGTCAAGTCAAGACCTCAAAGTTTATAAATGAAGGAAAAGAACACACCATTCTGGTGACGGATCCACCATTTGGTGGTATGATTGAAGCGCTGTCCTTGTCATTTATCAAAATGTCTTCAATGTTGAAAGAGTCCTGTCCAGGTGAAAATCCCAGTAAAGAGAAAGGTACGTGCCATTTTATGAACGGGTTAAAAGATATCCAACAGGTATGTGCAATGTTAACTTTAAGCTGTGAGGCCGTGCAGAAGTTTTGAATAACCGTGCAGCAAATTTGGTAAAATATTGCACAAAATATGGATGCTGTGCAACCTTGCAAAGGAGTTTTTCTAATTTGCTTACGGACCAACGAACCTTAGAGAGAACATTGGGTATGTGCCATTTTATGAACAGGTTAGAAGTAATCCAATGTGTTTGTGATGATGACATTTCATTGGGATATAGACACAGCAGTTGGACATTAGAACCTGAATGAGACATTACAGATGACTTGGCACTTTGATGTATTTTTCAGTGTAGATTGTCAGAATTATAGGCAGCAGGTAAAAACTAACATTAATTCAAATTTTTAAACAATTTTTGTCAACAGGATTTCTCTTGCCCATGATTTTGTTTTTTCCTTACTTTATGGAGAAAAGGATTTTACAGAGTCTCCCCACACTCAACATGTCAGATTATAAGGTAAATGTACAATATTACTGTCCTGATGAAGTTAATCACGTGTCAGATTATAAGGTAAATTTACAATATTACTGTCCTGATGAAGTTAATCACATGTCAGATTATAAGGTAAATTTACAATATTACTGTCCTTGTTGAAGTTAATCACATGTCAGATTATAAGGTAAATTTACAATATTACTGTCCTGATGAAGTTAATCACATGTCAGATTATAAGGTAAATTTACAATATTACTGTCCTGATGAAGTTAATCACATGTCAGATTATAAGGTACATTTACAATATTACTGTCCTGATGAAGTTAATCACATGTCAGATTATAAGGTAAATTTACAATATTACTGTGCTGATAAAGTTAATCACATGTCAGATTATAAGGTAAATTTACAATATTACTGTCCTGATGAAGTTAATCACATGTCAGATTATAAGGTAAATTTACAATATAACTGTGCTGATGAAGTTAATCACTTGTCAGATTATAAGGTAAATTTACAATATTACTGTCCTGATGAAGTTAATCACATGTTAGATTATAAGGTAAATTTACAATATTACTGTCCTTGTTGAAGTTAATCACATGTCAGATTATAAGGTAAATTTACAATATTACTGTCCTGATGAAGTTAATCACATGTCAGATTATAAGGTAAATTTACAATATTACTGTCCTGATGAAGTTAATCACATGTCAGATTATAAGGTACATTTACAATATTACTGTCCTGATGAAGTTAATCACATTTCAATTTCTTTGAGCTGCAAATAATACTGTAGTGATTTCTGTTTGGTTTTCCATTGTGCTTTTATCTACTTCCTTTCTAACTAATCATCTATTTTTTTAAAGGGCAATATATACACCGTTTTCCTTTGATTTCTTTTAATTCTTAGTAGGTAGGATAATGTTAACTTTTTGTTATCAATATGTCACAATATGTGTAGTTTTATTGTTCTGAAAGCTAATATGTTTTACATTTGTATTTTAAGTGAAACTCACAAATTATTTTTGTCTTAATCATTTTATACTTAACTTTTATCGAGTCCAATTATTGTATAGCTGTTTAATTTTAAATAAAATGTTGAAACAGGTCGACTATGATAATCACAGCCTCTTCAACAATCAACAGAAAAAGAAAGGATCTCCTGTACGAATGTTTACAAACATTTCTCAGGTTTTGTTCACTTTGCCAGCAGAAGAAGGATACTGGTAATAACAACTAAAAAAGTTAGGTTACAAAGTAATTAACTGTTAATTTTTTTTTAACTTCCAAAGTCAATATTATATTACCACAAGCAATTCTGAAATTTACTTATGATAAATTTTAAAACTGCAATATGAATATGAATTTTTTTATTCTAATTTAGAAATGTATAATTTTTTTAAAGTGTATCATAATATCTTGATTTAAAAAGAATGATAAGCTAATTAAAAAATTAATAATGTAACAAACCAACAAGACAAACCAATGTAGAAATACTCTTGGAGTAATGAAATTGAACTTAAAAGCAGCAAATGATTTTGGAAGCCACCCAATTTGGAGAGTTAGTAAAGGGAAAAATACTCTGCTTGAACAAAAAAATTGAATAAACCTCATAGGAAATGTGTTACAAAACTATTGTCCATTTCATTTAGATTTATAATAGAAAAATTAAATTAAAAGATGAATTATAATGCACACAATCTCACACTAATGCTTCGATCTAACTCTGTATGGATAACAGCTGACCAATGTTAATAAAGGTTGTTACCAATGTTCCCTTTAAGCTGCGCAGCAGTTTAGAATTACCACACGGCAAATTTTGTAAAATATGGCACACAAAATGGATGCCTTGCAACTTTGCTCATGAGCTTTTTTAATTTACACACAGACCAAAGCAGCTTAGAGGGAACATTGGGTTGTTTCTGACTTTAAAAAAAGAAAAATTTGTAACTTTGATATCGAAAGTGTGCTATCTGTGATAGGTATTTACTGTAATTTCTGTGATAGGTATTTACTGTACTGTCTGTGATAGGTATTTACTTAATTTCTGTGATAGGTATTTACTGTAATGTCTGTGATTAGCTGACTGTAATGTCTGTGATAGGTATTTACTGTAATGCTGAGATTTAATCAGTTTGCCTAAAAATATTTTCAAATGTCCTTATTTATGGCCTACAGATTGTTGGTTCTATTCTGTATTGTAATACAAATATTGTTGGTTCTATTCTGTATTGTAATACAAATATTGTTGGTTCTATTCTGTATTGTAATACAAATATTGTTGGTTCTATTCTGTATTGTAATACAAATATTGTTGGTTCTATTCTGTATTGTAATACAAATATTGTTGGTTCTATTCTGTATTGTAATACAAATACTGTTGGTTCTATTCTGTATTGTAATACAAATATTTGCGCAAATTTTGATAGGTTCTGTGAAAGCTGCCAAAGATATTCTTCAAAAGAAAACTGTCACTGCAAAGACTGTGGAGCTTGTACATCAAAGGTTAACATGTTTGGTTGAATTCATGCTGCAAGGCATTTTAACAGATTATGATTATATCTGGTCAATTGATTAGGACAGGGGTGCGCAACCTTTGGGCTATTCCCGGCCGCATTAAAAAAAAATTACTTTTGGGACGGCCGCCAAAAATTTTTCACTGAAAAACGAAACGGTGACTATCAAAATTTACCTCTGGTAATAGTCAACGCGAGATAATAACGAAATAATCATAATGTATTGTATGCAAACACAGTGCTTAATTATAAACAAAAACATTTTCATTGATATTCTCTTATATTTTTACTATAATGAAAACCTAACATCATGTCACACACGTACAGCATGAGTATATTTTTAAGTGGCATTAGTACACTGAGAACACAATAATTGAAAAAGTGAGAAGCTGCTTCATTAACACTGTCCATGTAACTTAGCAGTCCAGAGTCCAGAAATTAGTGGCTGCCTTGCTCTTGGATGTTTGCAGAGAGTCGCGCAAAGTCCGGGCACTCGCTGGAGATCATCAGTCGTATTCTTAACGCCAGATCGGTGTCCACCAGTTGGGTTCGATATTTGTTCTTGAGATATTTCATTCGTGAAAATGACGCTTCGCAAATGTAAGTGCTTCCAAACAGCACTACAGTGTTTCTTGCTATTTCGCGACGCTTGGGATACTCCATAGCTACTTTCCATGTCTCCAGTAGATCATTTTTTTCCTAGAATTTCTTCACAAGCTGCGAGTTATTTTTTAGTTCGATTAGTTCCATTTGGACATCCAACGGCGCTCTGTCTGTCTCAACCACATGTGAAAAAGCAACGAGTCTCATATTTTCTGAAATCTTGTTGAAAGCCTGAAAACATTCTGCGAATTCCACAACAGCGCTTCGAGGACGCCTGAAAAGGATGTAGCCGGAATTTCATGTTGTCTTATTTCATGTTTCATGGCTCTCGATTAGAGCGGTGAGTTGTGGGAAATGATAGAAATTGAGCTGTTGAATATGACTTTGTAGCAGACGACATTTGTCACATAAATCCTGTACTCTTCTGTGCATGAGGCAAGATGTTGTTCCTTTGCCTTCGAATCGTAGCAGTTGATATAAATTAACAAATCTACAAGGAAGGCTAGAGATGTTAAGAAGGCATGGTTCTGCAGTGGGCAGTCCTTGTTTTTCGTGGCATAAAATTCCAGTATTTCTTTTCGTAGCAACAGAACACGGCGATATGTTTCTCCCTGAGACAACCAACGAACGCTGGTGTGGTACAGAATATCTTCAGCCGACGAATCATTTGTGTGAAGAATGTGTATGAATTGGCGGTGGTGAAGAGCATTCGCGCGAATGAAAAGGATAATGCGATTCACATTCTTCAGAATGTTATCCAAATCAACAGATTTAGAACACAGCGCCTCCTGGTGAATAATGCAGTGCAGATTTATGAGCTGGTCATTACCGTGATCCTTCAACACATAATAGGAAAATCTAGCCATGAAGCCATTTTGCTTACCAACCATGTACAGATGCCTCGCAGGTTCTTCAGATCAACGTGCTGAGTCGATGCAAGCTTTTTAAACTGCCAAAATATGTCTTCTCCTCCAGTTCAAGTAATGAGTGTCTCCATGGAGAGCAGATCCTCGCACAATTCAAATGTTTGGGATAGGGAGCGAATGAATATGAGTAGCTGCGCTATTTCAATGTCTATTGTCTATGAGCGCTAAACACTGCAGCTAACGCTACAGCTCGGAGTCGTAATTTGTTTCGCAATAACAAGTGTTTAAGAGTGTTAATGAATATTCGATATTTCGTTTACAACTTTAAATAATATATTGCCAAATGGCAAATATTTGACGGCCGCATGTTATTATAAATTAAAAAAGATTTAAAGGCCGCAGGTTATTATAAATTAAAAAGATTTAACGGCCGCAGGTTATTATAAATTAAACAGATTTCCACGGCCGCACATTTCCGTGCCCACGGCCGCATGCGGCCGTACGGCCGCAGGTTGCGCACCCCTGGATTAGGATTATATCTGGTCAATTGAAATGATCAGATTAGGATTATATCTGGTCAATTGAAATGATCCGATTCGGATTATATCTGGTCAATTGAAATGATCAGATTAGGATTATATCTCGTCAATTGAAATGATCAGATTAGGATTATATCTGGTCAATTTAAAAGATCAGATTAGGATTATATCTGGTCAATTGAAATGATCAGATCATGTATGACAATATATAACTATCTAGGTAACATCATATTAACAATAAAACCAACATACATTCCAGATCACTTCTCTTTAAATAACACATGAATACAGTCTTGCTGCAAACTTTCTGTAGTTTGACAGCAATTGAAATACAATGTATTGATAAATAAATATGCATTATAAAAAAGTGTTTTAAAAAGGGTAAATATTTAATATTAATATATTTCACAGTTGTGAATAAGTGTGGTGTGAATAAGTGTGGTGTGAATAAGTGTGGTGTGAATAAGTGTGGCGTGAATGAGTGAGGCGTGAATAAGTGTGGCGTGAATAAGTGTGGTGTGAACAAGTGTGGTGCGTTAACTGAGGTTTATGGGGGGGGGGTAAGCACAACTGATATAGTTTTATAAAGTGTTTTACCAGTTATAAAGAGTTTCTTGTTTTTTTCAAAGAACTGTAGTGGATTGGGAAGTGACCACTTTCCCATCTCTTTTTGAGTTTGAGGTGGTGTTGGGTTATTTCAAGTGATCACTAACAAATGAATTGAAATTTGTAGACCGTGATTGGTTATAACTTGATAATGACAAATGTACAAGCAATCAATCTAGCAATGAATGTCCTAAACAAGGCAACTCTGAGAAAATAACTGTCTGACTAGCTCAACAATAAATAGAAATGTCATGTAGATGTACAATATCAATTATGTTCCTACAAAATGTGACTAACTCAGTGACTATATCTTGTGAACATATATATCTTACACCAGGGGTGGGCAAACTATGGCCAGCGGGCCACATGGGGCCCACAGAAGTGGCTCATGGAAGCCTACAGCAATATAAAAAAAGTCAATAACTTATTTTCAAGGTGGATGTTTTTGCTTGATCTGAGGCCAAATTCTGTTGAGTTGCGGCCCCTTGTTGTACCATTTCTTACTAATGCAGCTCTCAACCTGAAAAGTTTGCACACCTCTGTCTTACACAGGTGTATTGCACAAATCATTATAATTTATTACACATATCTTTTAAAATTTGTTGTACAAATCACAATTACTTTCAGCTATCACTTAAAATAGGCTATGCAGTGCAGACACAATATAAAGTAGAAAGTACAGAGAGATCATTTGGCCCTTATATTTGATGTCCTCTTGTGGTCCATGTGTTATAATCTAGTAGCTAAAAGCTCATGACTTTTCATTTTGTTTTTCTTTGTATTATAATTAGAATACTTTTTGCTAACATTTGCTGTCAATGATAATGATAGAAACTTCATTATTTTCTTCAATTAGGATTTTACCAGCTTTAATGATCTGAAATAAGTTATTTTGACCAGTGTAGAGGTTAAATTATTTAATGATCTGAAATAAGTTATTTTGACCAGTGTAGAGGTGAAATTATTTAATGATCTGAAATAAGTTATTTTGACCAGTGTAGAGGTTAAATTATTTAATGATCTGAAATAAGTTATTTTGACCAGTGTAGAGGTTAAATTATTTAATGATCTGAAATAAGTTATTTTGACCAGTGTAGAGGGGAAATTATTTAATGATCTGAAATAAGTTATTTTGACCAGTGTAGAGGTGAAATTATTTAATGACCTGAAATAAGTTATTTTGACCAGTGTAGAGGTTAAATTATTTAATGATCTGAAGTTAATTCATCAGTTAGAATGTTACAATCATTTTACGAAATAACAAAAATTATTTTTGTTAATCAATTATGATGGTAAAAAACTTTTCTTTCGTTGTGACTTTGATTTTATTGTTCTCATTTAGGATGGTACGTCTTATGTCCACTGTGATGCTTGCCTAAGATGTGTAAAGCCATCTCGTATTCACTGTTACACATGTGGAGTTTGCCAACTCAAAGATCATGTGTGTGGCCAGCAAGTTTTATTAGGTACAACAATTACTCACCGTGCAACTTAAATGGTTTTTAAAAAGCAAAGGACTAGTGTATCCTGACATTTAGTGTTCTAGAAAGTCATGCAAGTAGTTAGAGATTGGTGGAAAGAATGCAATGTCAAATATGAAGTAAGATAATGCCACTCAACTGTTGTAGCACAGATACGTGATTCATAGTTTGGTACGGCTCAATTTGGGTATACATTTATATTTAATTGTGTTCAACTTTGTTACATTCAGACCTGATATAAGCCAAGTTTCATGGTCAACTTACACAATCCCCCCCCCCAAATCAAAATATGTTATTAATTGGTAAAATGAATGAAACATTATATATTGTACTTAAAATATATTAATTTTTTTGCTAATATCATTTGGGAGAAGAGGAAATAGTTGTGTATAACTTAATTTGATACAAAGCACTTTGGAAACCTATTTCATAAGTATGTGTAGCAATTGAATAATAGTTCAATTCTGTTTGCAGGTTGTCACATTTGTGGAGAATTGGACCATAAGAGGAGAGACTGTCCAGTTGTGGACCACAAGAGGAGAGACTGTCCAGTTGTGGACCACAAGAGGAGAGACTGTCCAGTTCATTCTACAAATAAAACAATGAGGTACATTCACAATTTACAAGGCGTTTGTCTTCTTCAGTTTTTTTTTCATGTACCTAATATCTTCACTATTTGTAATGTACCTAATATCTTCACTATTTGTAATGTACCTAATATCTTCACTATTTGTAATGTACCTAATATCTTCACTATTTGTAATGTACCTAATATCTTCACTATTTGTAATGTACCTAATATCTTCACTATTTGTAATGCATTCTAAAAAGAAAATTTCTATTAAAGAATTATAATATTAATAAATAATAATTTCTGTATTCATTTTAATTAATTTAACATAACACAATTGGCAAGTTAAGATAATTTCAATAAAAGTTTGTTTTCAAATTTTAAATTAATTTATGATTATTACATTTACTTTCAATATTTTGTTTGTTCCAGATCAGTCAAGCGTAAACAAAAGGAAAAATGTGGCCCTATGGCAAAGAAACCAAACGCCGTGTCCAGTTTTTATTAGTAAGACAGCCATATTTGTGCACGTTTCAAAGGTTACAGAAATCAATACATTGAGACCCACCCCACACGTGACACTTCTCAAATACAATATGAAATAAAACCTGTTTTTGTTATGGTATGCAACAGTGTAATGCATGAGTTGTCTGATTCCAAACTTCCTGGTTTCATGGTTCAATGAATTTTGAAGTTTTAATGGCATAAACATGGTTGAATGATATCTTATGTATATTTATTATATGTTTATTATGTTTTTATTAGTGCTATAAACATTAAATTAAAATAAATGATGACATTGATCAAAGGAAAATTATGTATAGATTGGAGACAAAGCTTTTGAGAGGAAGAAAGATGTTCAATGGCTATAACTGTAAGCTACAACAACATTCTCTGTCAGTTTGTTGGTCAATCTATTAATAACTCTATCACAATTCCCCATTTCTGAAATGAAACCCAATACCTCATATGTCATGAGTGATTCAGAATAATTTATTTGGAGAACTATGATTTTGTAGTGTTTCTTCAGCATGTCATGAAATAGAGGAGGTCCAGCTCAACGGGGATTCCCATTACCTTTGAATGACACTCGTACTTGCTTGAATGAAAGTACCATGCTCATAAAACTTGCTGTTAAAATAATGAAATATCAGCAGGCTGTTTCAAGGTGAAATAATCCAATGCTTAATTTAAGCCTAAACATTTTACAGTCTGACAATAAAATTTTTACAAAAAGACCTAGATGAATTGATAAAATGGGAAACTAACTGGAGTATGAGTTTCCACCCAGAAAAGTGTCAACTGTTAAGAGTAACAAAGAAAAAGAAACAAATAAATTCAAAATATTTCATTCATGGAAAGGAACTAACCCAAACTAAAGATGCAAAATACTTAGGAGTCATAATAAATGAGAAATTATCATGGAATCCCCATGTCAATGAAGTTATTAAAAAATCAAACAAAACCTTAGGCTTTATAAAAAGAAACCTTTACAAATGTAATAAAGATATAAAACTAAAATGCTATCTCACTTTGGTGAGACCTGTACTAGAATATGCATCTTCTGTATGGGACCCATCCACCAAAGAAAACATTGATAAACTAGAACAAATCCAAAAAAGAGCTGCCAGATTCATTACTGGAGAATATTCAAAACTGACTAGAATAACACCATTAGTTAAATCATTAAACCTTGAAACACTAGAGGATAGAAGAACCAAAAGCAAAGTAGTAATCATACATAAAGCAATTAACTCTAATTTAGAAATACAACACAAAGATAACTTAATACAACCCTCAGATAGACATAAGGATAAAAACACCTTTCTTATTCCGTATGCAAGAACAAACACATAAATTTTCATTCTTCCCGTCCGGAATTCGGGCGTGGAATGGGTTGCCTGAAGAAACCAGGAAAGCCAACACTTTATCAAAATTTAAAACTCTCATAAGAATGCAGGACTAAACACAAACCATAGATAAGTGTAGGACGCAATAATCTTCTGTATAGAAGGAGCGTCTGTAACAAATAAGATAAGAGAATAAACATATCATACAAGGAACAACATGAGATAAAACATATAATAAACATATCATACAAGGAACAACATGAGATAAAACATAAACATATCATACAAGGGGCCGTCCATAAAGTATGTCACGGGATTTTAGACCATTTTTACCCCCACCCTCCCCTGTCACAAATCTCGGACCCCCCACCCCCCTAAAGTACGTCACACTTTCGAACAAAAAATGTCGTGTTTTATTAACAAAATAATTAAATATAAAACACCGTGACGTCACACATTGTAGAAACCCCCCCCCCTTGTCACACTTTCTTACACACACTCGCCCCCCCCCCTCTGGAGCGTCACGTACTTTATGGACGGCGCCCAAGGAACAACATGAGATAAAACATAATAAACATGTCAATATCATACAAGGAACAACATGAGATAAAACAATAAACTCAAGTGAAGCATCACAAGATAAGATCAAAACACACAACATATGATCAAAACACACAACCTATGATCAAAACACACAACCTAAGATCAAAGCACACAACCTATGATCAAAGCGCACAACATCAGATCAAAACACACAACATAAGATCAAAACACACAACATAAGATCAAAGCACACAACCTAAGATGAAACCACACAACCTAAGATCAAAGCGCACAACATCAGATCAAAACACACAACATAAGATCAAAACACACAACCTAAGATGAAACCACACAACCTAAGATCAAAGCACACAACATAAGATCAAAACATACAACATAAGATCAAAGTACACAACCTATGATCAAAGCACACAACATAAGATCAAAACATACAACATAAGATCAAAGCACACAGCCTATGATCAAAGTACACAACAAAAGATCAAAGCACAGAACCTATGATTAATGCACACAACATAAGATCAAAACACACAACCTATGATCAAAACAGACAACATAAGATCAAAACACACAACCTATGATCAAAGCACACAACATATGACCAAAACACATAACCTATGATTAAAACACACAACCTATGATCAAAACACACAACCAATGATCAAAACACAACCTAAGATCAAAGCACACAACATAAGATCAAAGCACACAACCTATGATCAATGCACACAACCTAAAATCAAAGCACACAACCTATGATCAAAGCACACAACATAAGATCAAAGCACACAACCTATGATCAAAACACACAACCTATGATCAAAACACAACTTATGATCAAAACACACAAGCTATGATCAAAACACACAACCTATGATTAAAGCACACAACCTGTGATCAAAACACTCAACATAAGATCAAAGCACACAACCTATGATCAAAACACACAACCTATGATCAAAGCACACAATCTATGATCAAAACACACAACATAAGATCAAAACACACAACCTATGATCAAAACACACAACCTATGATCAAAACACACAACTTATGATCAAAACACACAACCTATGATCAAAGCACACAACCTATGATCAAAACACACAACATAAGATCAAAACACACAACCTATGATCAAAACACACAACATAAGATAATAATAATAATAAATTGATTATTTATATAGTAAGGAACTGGGCTCACAGCGCTTTACATGAAAGAAATAACATACTTATAAGTATTAAATTAACTTTCATATCATAACAAACACAAAAATTACAGTACATTATACACAAGCTACGTTAAACATTTACAAGAAGTTGTGATAGAGAACGGCCAGTTTGTAATCAATACGGGCTTGTATAGGTAGCCACAAAGCAAGATCAAAGCACACAACCTATGATCAAAGCACACAACCTAAGATGAAAACACACAACCTAAGATCAAAACACACAACATATGATCAAAACACAACATAAGATCAAAGCACACAACCTATGATCAAAGCACACAACATAAGATCAAAACACACAACATAAGATCAAAGCACACAACAAAAGATCAAAGCACACAACCTATGATCAAAACACACAACCTAAGATCAAAGCACACAACCTATTATCAAAGCACACAACATAAGATCAAAACACACAACCTAAGATCAAAGCACACAACCTATGATCAAAACACACAACATAAGATCAAAACACACAACCTATGATCAAAGCACACAACATAAGATCAAAGCACACAACATAAGATCAAAACACACAACCTATGATCAAAGCACACAACATAAGATCAAAACACACAGCATAAGATCAAAACACACAACCTATGATCAAAACACACAACATGAGATCAAAACACACAACCTATGATCAAAACACACAACCTATGATCAAAGCACAACCTATGATCAAAACACACAACCTATGATCAAAACACAACCTATGATCAAAACACACAACATAAGATCAAAACACACAACCTCTGATCAAAACACACAACCTATGATCAAAACACACAACCTATGATCAAAACACACAACCTATGATCAAAGCACAACCTATGATCAAAACACACAACCTATGATCAAAACACAACCTATGATCAAAACACACAACATAAGATCAAAACACACAACCTCTGATCAAAACACACAACCTATGATCAAAACACACAACCTATGATCAAAACACACAACATAAGATCAAAACAAAGTGATACTTCTCAATGGCGTAGCTAGGGGGGGCGGTCGGGGCGGTCCGCCCCGGGCGGCACTCATTTTGGGGCGGCATTTGTGGGCATTTGAGAAGTACAAACATTTCCGACAACCGCCCTTTTTCTTTTGAAGGGGAAAACCAAGCTGAAACAAAAATACTCGTAATTTTGAGTCTTAATTCGTATCCATTTGTTTGGAACACTAAGCGGTATAAGTCACAGATGACGCTTTTATAAGAAAACTACCCCAAAAAAAAACACATCACCGCTGGGCCGAATAATGTGTGCTATTAATATCGCACACGATATTTTTACGTGGAATTTCGACATTCGCAGAATGATGCGCGAACAAGTACCTACAAGGCATGATGGTTCAAATATTGTGTTTTAACTTGCAAGTAGTAATTTATTTTATTGCTTCAGTTTTCAGTAAATTTTGTAAGGTAAGTTATTAAAAATTTAAATTTATTTTGTTTTTATTGCATGAAAGTAGCACAAATAATTTGTGTTTTTCATTAAAATACGGTTATTCATTAAGCATGTTACGCCTATCCAATTAAATTAATAGTAATGTGAAAATAATTTGAATTCGTCTATTTTATGGAAAATTATTTAGATTTATGACAAGAATCTGTAAATATTCAAATTTCTCCATTAATAAACACCACAACAGGCATAATAATTTCGAAAAAGACATACTTTCAACTTTCAAGCGTCTTGGAAAAATTGACATCTGAAGAAGTAACTAGGAAATCGAGATCAGAATCTGGAATTTTACTCAATTCAATCTTTTTCTCTTCTATGTTATCTAATTTATGGGAACCCGTCATTTTAAAAAAAAATTAATGCAAAGCCATTGCATGGAACAAAGAGATGTGGTAATGCAAAATGCTGTTATATCAGCCAAACAATTTGTGAAGAGATGGAGATATCAACTGAACGCCTAGTTAGTCGGAGAAAAAATATGAGTAGGGAATATTCAGAAGACGTGGTTCTATCTTTAGAACAAGCAGTACAATTAGATTTTTTTTAATCCATGGATGGAATTATAAAATAAAATAAAATAACGCTTTGATGAGTTGCATATCCTTGCAAGAAAATATTCGTATATAATACCATGTAACTTACTAAATGAAGCTTTTGAACATCAAATAAATTACTTTATTGACATTGACAGTTCAATATGGAAAGAAGAAAGATCCAGGTTTTTATGGCTGTACCTACACTACAAGAAGGGGAACTATGTTAGAAAAACGGGGGAAAAGGCACCTTTGATCTATTAAAATTTATTCAACAGTGTAGATTGGAAAATTCTGTACCCAACATTGTAATTTTGTTATGAATTTTTTCAACTATTGCTATCAGTGTCGCTCGTTGTGAAAGGAGCTGCTCCAAACTGAAGTTGATAAAAATTATCTTCGTTCCTCAATGAGCGATTGAAGACAACAAAATCTTGCATACTGTCCATAGAACAAGATATTACAACTAATTTTAATTTTGATAGCATAATACACGATTTTTCTATTATGAGAGTTAGGAAAGTAAATGTATAAATATGTTTATGTACTAATGTATACAATTTCTTTGTTTGTAAAAAAAATCATTTATTTATAAATACAAAATAAAAGAATAGTAATTGGTAATGTTATTTGGGCGTGTTAATTTGGAATATGTTTTGTCTCATGAGGACCTGCGACCTCAGTAACTTTCTTGTGGCCTTTAAAACAAGTATCTTGTATTTTTATAAATGTGTATTTATAGGTATATAATCTTATGCGGCCTCTTTTATTACTGCTTACATAAATATGGCATGCAATGGTAAACATGTTCCCCCACCTTTACTTCGTTTCAATTTTAATTATTTACTCATGTTTATTAATTTTTAAAAACCATAATATAACCGACTAAGTGGCCGTCCATAAATGAAGAAAGCTATTTTGGCTGATTTTTTACCCCCTTCCCCCCTCGTCACACGTCGTCACAAAAACTTAGACCCCTTCTACAATAAGAAGGCACAAAGCTTTGACCCCGTATAATAAAAGCCGTATTTTCTGTTTGAAAATTGAGCATGTTTCAAATTAAGTTTTTACCATTTAAGAAAAATGGAGATTTATTTAAAGTTGCGCGTTTCGACGTGACGACAAATTTCTTAAACACCCCCCCCCCTTCGTCACACATCGTCACAAACGTATGTGACTCCCCCCCAGAGCCGTCTTTACACCATTTTGGGCCCCCAGGCAAAGAAATAGTGTTGGGCCCCTCAACCGCAGGAATACAAAATAAATAAACATAATATATATGTAAATAAACATATTCCCATGGGCCCCTATGCTCGTGGGCCCCCGGGCAAATGCCCAACGGGCCTATGCGCTAAGACGGCCCTGACCCCTCGCCCCCCCAAGGTGCTTGACGTCATTTATGGACGGCCCCTAAAAAGGGCGGCAAATTGGATACCTTATCTTATCTTATCTGTTTACAGACGCTCCTTCTATACAGAAGATTATTGCGTCCTACGCTTATCTATGGTTTGTGTTTAGTCCTGCATTTTTATCAGAGATTTAAATGTTGATAAAGTGTTGGTTTTCCTGGATTCTTCAGGCAACCCATTCCACGCCCGAATTCCGGACGGGAAGAAGGAAAACTTGTATGTGTTTGTTCTTGCATACGGAATAAGAAAGGTGTTTTTATCCTTATGTCTATCTGAGGGTTGTATTAAGTTATCTTTGTGTTGTATTTCTAAATTAGAATTAATTGCTTTATGTATGATTACTACTTTGCTCTTGGTTCTTCTATCCTCTAGTGTTTCAAGGTTTAATGATTTAACTAATGGTGTTATTCTTGTCAGTTTCGAATATTCTCCAGTAATGAATCTGGCAGCTCTTTTTTGAATTTGTTCTAGTTTATCAATGTTTTCTTTGGTGGATGGGTCCCATACAGAAGATGCATATTCTAGTACAGGTCTCACCAAAGTGAGGTAGCATTTTAGTTTTATATCTCTATTACATTTGTTAAAGTTTCTTTTTATAAAGCCTAAGGTTTTGTTTGATTTTTTAATAACTTCATTGACATGGGGATTCCATGATAGTTTCTCATTTATTAAGACTCCTAAGTATTTTGCATCTTTAGTTTGGGTCAGTTCTTTTCCATGAATGTAATATTTTGAATTTATTTGTTACCGGGATACCGCCCCGGGAGGCAAACGTTCTAGCTACGCCACTGATACTTCTACTACTTAAAAAATGGAGTAAAAAAACACGAAGTCATTTAAAGATTTTTTCTTATAACTATCTACCATGACAATTTTTGAGAGCACTTTTTCATTTCGTTAGTTAGTGCTTATGTCAACAAAGTGTCCACAGCGTCCTATAATTAGATTGTTACTCTCGTCAACCCTCTAGTTAAAAATCAAAATGTCACGTGTTGTCCATTGATTGATTGAATGCCCCCTCCCCCCCTCACTTTTTGCACTTTTAATCACGGCATTGTTTTTATTCTTTAACCATGCACACCACCATTACGTTTTATTTACTGGGAGAGAATATTTACGCTACCAATGAAGAATTAAGCCAATATTTTAATCTTATAACAGGTAATTAATTGTAAGTTAATATTTAGCCTTGTTTGTTTCAATCCCTCCTATTAGACATTTTTGTGACGTAACTGCGACCCATCAGTGTATTAAACAACATTGTATCTAGGAGCAAGCCTCCCCCCCCCCACACACACACACACTGTCCCTCTTGTTACGCCATTGTCTACGTGTCACGGGCTTTTTGCCACTGCGGCATTACAAGTATTACAATTCCCATCAGCACAATGTGTGACGTCAAGCACAGAGCGCCTTAGGTTTCAACTAATGGTTATGTAAAGAGCAGGGCCGGTCTTAGCAATTGTGGGGCCCTATGCGGCTTAGTATGCGAAGCGGATTGCGCGGGGCCCAGTTTGGGTAGGTTTAAGGAATTAATAAGTGAACATTAAGATAGGCGGTTGTAATAGAACAGTTGTTAACCAGAACACGGTGTTTAAGTCGTGTAATAGAACAGTTGTTAACCAGAACACGGTGTTTAAGTCGTGTAATAGAACAGGTGTTAACCAGAACACCGTGTTTAAGTCGTGTAATAGAACAGGTGTTAACCAGAACACAGTGTTTAAGTCGTGTAATAGAACAGGTGTTAACCAGAACACAGTGTTTAAGTCGTGTAATAGAACAGGTGTTAACCAGAACACAGTGTTTAAGTCGTGTAATAGAACAGGTGTTAACCAGAACACAGTGTTTAAGTCGTGTCCATTGACCACAACTTCTATTAAAGCGGGGTCTATAAAAGTGCGGGGCCCACTGCGGCCGTATAGGTTGCAGTGGTCTAAGACCGGCCCTGGTAAAGAGACATTTGATCAATTAATTTTATTTTAAATGGTCGACGATTTTTCATTATAAAATTTTGGTTCTGTAGACTTTTGAAATAAATAAATTTATAAATCTTACCTCAAAATTATTTTCTTTGTTTGTGTGCTCATTATGGGGCCGTCCATAAATAACGTCACACGATTTTGGACGATCCCCCCCCCTCCTCACACTTGTTCACACAAAAAACGTGCCCCCCACCTCCAATATGACGTCACAAAGCTTGTAAGCACCCCCCCCCCAATAAAAGCCGTATTTGATAATTTAAAATTAGCATGTTTCAAATCACTTTTTTGTCATTTAAGTGTGTATTTAGTGTTAAACTGCACTCTAATATCCTAACACGTGTGAAGCCTTTTAAAACTTCATTAAATGAATTGCAAGCAATCAAATATTTAAGTGGAACTTTTATTACAAAGTTGCGCGTTTTGATGTGACGTCACATTTCTTTTTATTTTTATTTTAAAATAACAACCCTCCTCCTCGTCACACACCCTCACAAAATGCGTGACCCCCTCCCACCTAGGCGCATGACGTCATTTATGGACGGCCCTTATATATAGATATATAATATATTTAAATATTGACCAAACTTATGTACAATGGCTTATTTAAAATGTAAAGGCGTTAGAACTCGAACTATTAAATGCCCCATCCCTTAAAAAAAATTACGAAACAATTAATATAATGACTATTTTCAAGCTAGACTATCAAGTACATTATTCCCACCTTTGTTACTTAGCTAAAGCTGATGATAGCTGATTTCCTTCATCAGAGGCGTAACTAGGTTTTTCGCGCCCTTGGCAAATTTACTTCTTTTGCGCCCTTGATAAATTGATAAGTCTCAGCTTGACTTTGCGATTTTTTCACTTGTTAGAAAAAATAATTGAATTTCTCTTATTTTATTTATGACAACAATTACGTAGTCTGACTGTGACAGTCATATAAAGTGAATATAACAAATGGGTAAGACAGGAACAATACTAATTTTAAGTTTATTATTTACTAAATAATACCGTTAGCTGGCGTATTGGCGTGTTGCTAATACCGTCGAACCTTTCTAAGTCGAACTCAAGGGCGAGAAAAATCGACTTACGGAGTTTTCGAGTTATGGAAACTGGCGTAATAGGCGCAAATTAATCAAGGACAATTTTGATATTGAGAGGGGGGGGGGAAGCCATAGCGGCTTGAAGGCTTGACCAGAAATAGGGGCGGTGATGTTTCATATGAAAAGAGCCAACTTGGTTTGACATACCGACACAGGCCCGTGAGAGGAGACACCTTCCCTCCCTTCCCCCACTTATACTCCCTCCACAGTGGGATGGGGGGAGTAAGATTTTTATTTTTAAAAGAAAGACTTTAAAATCATATTGCATTTGTATGTTAAGAAGCCCCGCAAAGGCCACAAACATAATAACAAATATAATAATGGTTTAAATGAAATATATTCAAATATTATTAATTATTCAATTTTTGTTATCAAGGATAAAAGTGAAATACAGACGGGCCACGCTAAGTCGAACTTCCCTAAGTCGAAAACCACCCTATATCGAATTAATTGTTAGGTCCCAGCCAAATTCCATAAGACTAATGTATTTTAGATATGTTTAAATCCAAGATTTTTGGCTTTCAACCTCTCTTAGTCGAATTTTCCAAGGCGTTTGGGTTATTATTCTGGAGTGACATTTCAGAACACGGGTTCCGTAGAGCCACGTAAATGGACGTAAATTCTTATTTTAGTGCATTTCACGAGGGATTAAGAGACCCTTGCAAGTACAAAAAATGACAAAGACAAGAAAAACGAGTCGTAACTAACTCGCGCCCCTTTGCTGCATGCTACGACTCTTTTTAAAAAGAAAAATCTTACTCCACCCATCCCACTGTGGAGGAAGTAAAGTGGGGGAGGGGAGGGAAGGTGTCTCGTCTCACGGGCTTGTGTCGGCATGTCAAAGCCAGTTGGCTTCCTTTCATATGAAACATAGACACCGCCTCCCTTTTCTGTCAAGCCTAATAGCCAGTATGGCTGTTCCCCCACCTCTCAATATCTACATTGTCCTTGATTAATCGGCACCTATTACGCCATTTTCCCTAACTCAAAAAACTCCATAAGTCGATTTTTTCCCCGTTTCTTTTGAGTTCGACTTAGAAAGGTCCGACTGTATTTATTTATATGCAAATTTAAAAATTAGAGATTTAGTGGCGCCCTTTTGAGCTGGCGCCCTTGGCTACTGCCCCGATGCCAACCCGATGTTACGCCACTGTCCTTCATCTATTAGCTCAAAACAAGTTTGAGATAAACTGCAGTTTAACAACCTTTATTTCCTAACGTTAATTGTTTGTTGAACTGTGATATACATTGGTCACTTCACTAAAGAGGATTTCAAAACTATCGTTCATTGAAATCAAGGGAAGGGCAGTGGCAATCAAGAGATGTGTCCAGCATAAGTCTTTAATTTGGTCAGCGTTTCTTTAGAGATGATTGGTTATAAGTTATGCACAGTAGATATTATTATAAAACTATATATTTTAACAACATATGGCGCGTTCTGACGATGTATGCTGATCCATTAACTCTCTCTCCCCCCTCCCTCCATTCACTTTTAGTTTTTATGGCCGTGGTCAAAAGCTATATTTAAATTATTTAATCCAATTTTAAGTACCGCGGTCTTTGTACAAAAATTTACAAATGCGCCCGACCTCACTACATGACTTAAGTTTGGCAACCATCTGTCAAACGATCTACACTTGTCAAACTTCCGTTTAAGATCTCAGCTCCTAATGATTGGCCTGAAGGGTTCCGTGCCGTAGCGGTCCATTGGTCAATGTGAACTCGTGACCTTCGTGCTTCATGATCGCACAAAGGTCAGGGTCAATGTTTAAATTTGGGAAGGTCATACACACGCACCCAGTGAAACCTTCCACTGAAAGAATTTCAATCCACAGCAGTTGGTATTATTGAACCAAAGCAAAATTGATAATCGATTCGACGTGCCAGTCGTGCCAACTCCTTGCTCTAAGTCTAAGATAGTTTGAACGCCATTCTCAGGGCTCTTAGCCTCTTAGCAAACAATGAAAGATATACTCAGTGCAACGTTTAAAGACTGGAGAGTATTCTGGGTAATCGCCAGCAAATCAGTTAAATCAGAACAGTCTAGAGAAAATCATATTATCAAAAAAATAGCTGGGGTGTCGAGAGAAAATAAAGATAGTCAAGTCAAGAGAAGAACTAGGTATCCAAGAGATAAGTTTAATATGTTAGAGAAATCTGGGTAATTCATGAACTAGAGAATGTTATTTTTCACATTCATATAAATAAATAGGCCCTGTCATTATTTACAGAAAGTCTAATAATAGAATTAAATAAAAATCTGTCCACATCCGATGATCCGGGTAGTGTGTAAGGTCGCTTAGCAAACTTGTCTTCGTTATTCCTATAGAAAATGAGCTTTTTTAAAAGCCAAAAACATGTTTAAAAGCGTATTTGTAGGAAATTTAATATATCCAAAATATTAGGATTTTTTTCCACAGTCTTTCCAAACACACGAGTGTATGTAGTAAACATTTTGTTGGAGGAAAATTTCTTACAGAAAATTTCAAAACCTTAATTTTATAGAATTTTTTTAAAAAAAAAGTTTAAGCTTATATTATTTGATATATTATATAATGCGAAATAGAACGTCCTTGCGAGAATGAATTTAATTTAATATGTAAATGGATCAGTGATTATGAATATAATATACTTTTTTTAGTTCATTCGCTCGTTCGTCCGTGATTGCCGTGAATTTTATTCATTCATTCATACTATTATTTACTTTACTATTAATACTAATGACGTAATTATAATTAAAGTCATAATCTTAGTGTTAGTTTATTACTAATAAATACTAAGGCATATATATTTTATATGAACCAATGAAAACAATTTATATTAAATATATTTTTTTAATAAGTATATGAATTAATAAGTATAAGTTCGCTGGGACTAGTAGTACTAATACTAGTGTTTACTCATTTAAAAAAAAATGCTTAGGCTCATTTATTTTAATTTTTTTCAATTAAAATATCAATATAATGTTAAATTATGTGATACTAGCGTACACCCGTCAAAAATGACGGAAGTTTTCAGCTGATATATATTTATCTATATATATAAAAATCAATGTATGTATGTATGTATGTATGTATGTATGTATGTATGTATGTATGTATGTATGTATGTATGTATGTATGTATGTATGTATGTATGTATGTATGTATGTATGTATGTATGTATGTATGTATGTATGTATGTATGTATGTATGTATGTATGTATGTATGTATGTATGTATGCATGCCTGTTATAGCTGACTAAACCATTCATCCGATCGCCATGAAACTTTTGGAGACTTTTTAGTACGCTCCCGGGATGGAAACAGGCTACTTTTTTTTCAAAATTTAACACTCATGGGGTGCCGGGGGCCCATAATGAGAATTGTTTCTTATATGTGCTATATAAAAATTAGTTTAGGGCTTAGCTGCTTGGAAAATGAATGGATCTTGACCAAACTTGGTACATAACAACTTGATAGCCTATATTAAAGTATCATATGGCATTGAATTCCTAATGTCCGTTCCTTCAGGGGCCGGGGGCCCAAAATCTTTTATTTTTTGTAAGCGTTAAATACTTTATTCCCGTTAGCTGACTAAACCATTCATCCGATCGCCATGAAACTTTTGGAGACTTTTGAGTACGCTCCCGGGATGGAAATAGGCTACTTTTTTTCAAAATTTAACACTCATGGGGCGTCGGGGGCCCATAATGAGAATTTTTTCTTATATGAGCTATATAAAAATTAGTTTAGGGCTTAGCTGCTTGGAAAATGAATGGATCTTGACCAAACTTGGTACATAACAACTTGATAGCCTATATTAAAGTATCATATGGCATTGAAACTCCTAATGTCCGTTCCTTCAGGGCCGGGGGCCCAAAATTTTTATTTTTGTAAGCGTTAAATACTTTATTCCCGTTAGCTGACTAAACCATTCATCCGATCGCCATGAAACTTTTGGAGACTTTTGAGTACGCTCACGGTATGGAAATAGGCTACTTTTTTTTCAAAATTTAACACTCATGGGGCGCCGGGGGCCCATAATGAGAATTTTTTTCTTATATGAGCTATATAAAAATTAGTTTTACGGCTTAGCTGCTTGGAAAATGAATGGATCTTGACGAAACTTGGTACATAACAACTTGATAGCCTATATTAAAGTACCATATGGCATTGAACTCCTAATATCCGTTCCTTCGGGGCCGGGGGCCCAAAATCCTTTTTTTTGTAAGCGTTAAATACTTTATTCCCGTTATGATTTACACGATCTTGAAAAGCATTGACTAATATATCTATCATGATCCAGATTGAAATGAACAGGTATTTTAAAGTTATTCTCTTGCACCGATTGGGCCCGGGGGCCCTTAATGTTGTTTTTGCTAATCTATATATATAAAAATCAATGTATGTCTGTGTGCATGTACTTTATAGCTGACTAAACCATTCATCCCATCATCATGAAACTTTTGGAGACTGGCAACTTTTTTTCTAAATTTATCACGCATGGGGCGCCGGGGACCCATAATGTCATTTTTTGCTTATATGAGCTATATATAAATTTAGTTTCAGCGCTAGCTACTGTGTAAATTGATGGATCTTAACCAAACTTTGTATATAAAAATTTGATAGCCAATATTAAAACACTAAAGGGAACTGAACTCCTAATAGTCATTCCTTCGGGGCTGGGGGCCCAAAAAATTCTTTTTCTTAAATGTTTAAGATTTTTATTCACCATTCAATTATTAACAATATTGACAACTAATGACACATGTATCCATTATTATACAGATTGAAATGAACAGGTATTTTGAACTTTATATCTTGCACTGAATGGGCCCAGGGGGCCCTTAATGTCGTTTTTTGCTTATGTGAGCTATATAAAAATTAGTTTTTGCGTTAGCTACTGAGTAAATGAATGGATCTTAACCAAAATTTGCATACACAAATTTAGTAGCCCATATTGACATAATTAAGGTTTCTGAACTTCTAATGTCAATATATTCGGTGCCGGGGGCCCCAAATGTCTTTTCTTCGTATAAGTTTAAGATATTTTTCCCCATTCAATTTTTCACCATCTTGAGGAATATATCTATGAGGAAACTGAATTAAATAAACAGGTTTTTGAAATTGACACCTTTCACTAAAGGGGCCCCTAAATGTCGTTTTTTCCCTTATATTAGCTGTATAAAAATTAGTATTCGCGTTAAATACTGAGAAAATTAATGGATCTTGACCCATCTTAATATATAAAAACGTAAGGGTCTATATTTTATTACTATAGGGCACTGAACTCCTAATTTTCATTCCCTTGGGGGCAGGGGGACCCAAAATTTCATTTTTAGTAAATGTTCAATATTTTATCGTTCATTCAATATTGAAACATATAAATAAATGTATGTATTTTGAAATTTATACAAATTAACATGTCTTTCGCACTTTATTTCTTGCGATAATTAGGCCCTGGGGCCCATAATGTAGTTTTTTGCTTATATGAGGTATATAAAAATAAGTTTATGCGTTAGCTACCGAGTAAATGAATGGACCTTAACCAAAATTTGTATACAAAAACTTGGTAGCCGATATTAAAATACTATAGGGCACAGAAATTCAAATTTCCATTCCTTCGGGGCCTGGGGCCCCAAATGTCTTTTCTTCGTATATGTTTGAGATAGTTTTCCCCCTTTAATTTTTCACGATCTTAAGGAATATATCTATGAGGAAACTGAATTAAAATGAACAGCATTTTTTAAATTGAAATCTTTCACCGAATGGGCCCAGGGCCCCTAAATTTCGTTTTTTTCATTATATTAGCTGTATAAAAATTAGTATTAGCGTAAAATTCGGAAAAGTTAATGGGTCTTGACCAATCTTATTATATAAAAACTCGAGGGTCTATATTTTATTACTATAGGGCACTGAACTCGTAATTTTCTTTTCCTAGGGGCCCAAAATGTATGTTTAATATTTTATCATACAGTCAAATATTACCAATATTGAGAAATATAAATAAATTTATGCATTTTGAAATTTATTCAAATGAACATGTGTTTCGCACTTTATTGACATCTCGCAGCGAAAAAGCCCGGGGCCCCTTTATGTAGTTTTATTCACTATATTAGCTATTTTAAAATTAGTTTAAGCGTTAGATAATGCGAAAATAAATGGATTTTGACTAAAGTTAGTATATAAAAAGTTAAGAACATATAATATATTACTATAGGGCACTGAACTCCTAATGTCCATTCCCTCGGAGCTGGGGGCCCCAAATGTCATTTTTACTGCACGGTAACAATTTAATTCCCCATTCAATTTTACACGATATTGAGAAATTTAGCTTGAGTACAATGGCAATAAAAAAATGAAATTATCACTCTTGCTGGGCCTCTTAATATCGTTTTTCCTTTTTGTAAGTTTTTAATTATTAATTTATTTAACAGTTTGCTATTAAACTTGGACTTTTTTTTCTCACTTCCCCGAAGGTTTATGGCATAATTCTTTTAAAACATACCAATCTTTGGTTTCTTTCAATTTATTCATTTTTAAAGAGATCTTTGCAATGCACGACGGGTCTGCTTGTTTTATATAAAAAATGCACTTTTTTTAAGAGCGCCTACTGCGCAGACCTTTTTCAAAAGCCCAACTAACTTGTCCTTGTTTGATAAATACGAAATATTAAACTTTCTGAAATGTACACAAAGTATTTTATAATATGGGTTTTGATTTTATAATTAACCATCATCTAATTCTCTTTTTACAATTTTCCCTTTTCCAAAATTAAAATATGAGCGAAAACAATGACGTCATATATTATTTTTGTACAGTGCATATTTAATTTAAACACCTTTTGTTGCTTTGGTGCAGTAATTTGGTTTTCCCTGCTTTCTAAAATTAGTAGCGTCAGGACTGACTGACAGACACTACTTGCGTGACAATTGCAAGTTATATTGTTTAATATAATAATACTAGGTTGTGCTGCGGCGCCGTGGCGCCCACTTTTTTTCAAATGCCCAACTAACTTATCCTTGTTTGATAAATACTTAATATTGAACATACTGAAATGTACACAAAGTATTTTATAACAGGGATTGTAGGGCGCCTAAGGCGCTCACTGCAGCTATGGGGGCGCCTACGGCGCCTACCTTTTAAAAAAAATCTAAATCCCAAGTAACTTATCATTGTTTGATAAATACGAAATATTAAACTTGCTGAAATGTACACACAGTATTTTATAATTATAAATCATCAAATTATATTTTTTCATCGCTCCCTTTTCAAAAATTAAAATATAAGCTAAAACAATATTTTTTTTCAGTGCGTCTATAATTTATAATTATTTTTCACACCTTTTTGCGCGCCTTTCGATGCACGCCTTGTATTAAAATATAAGCTAAAAAAAATGACGTCATAGCGTTCCACATCCTTCCAGCCAGCCAGTGACGTGGACTATTATATTGTACTAGATTGTTCCGGGGCGCCGTGGCGCCTGCGGCGCCCACTTTTTTAGGGCGCCTACGGCGCCAACCTTTTTCAAAAGCCCAACTAACTTGTCCTTTTTTTTTAAAATACGAAATATTAAACTTTCTGAAATGTAACCAAAGTATTTAATAATAGAGGTTGTAGGGCGCCTACGGCGCCCACTTTGTTTTTTTGTCAAAAGCCCAAGTAACTTATCCTTGTTTGATAAATACGAAATATTAAACTTCCTGGAATGTACACAAAGTATTTTACATCTTTAATTTATAATCATCTTGCGCACCGATGCACACCTTGTATTTTAAAATATAAGATCAAACAATGACGTCATATTAAATATTTTTACAGTGCTAATCACCACAAGATTTTTCAACTGCTATAGACTGTTGTACATCATCAGCGTTCCACATTCGTACATCTCCCCAGTGAGTTACTTGGGCTTTTATATTATATATATTATATTATGCGAAATTGAACGTCCTTGCGAGTATGATTTATGTAAATGAATTAGTGACTCGGCTCTGACTGAGGCTCTAGTTCTAGTTCATTTGCTCGTTCGTCCTTGAACGTTATTATTTCATGCTATTTACTAATACTAAATGATGTAATTATAATTAATTTCATAATCTTAGTGTAAGTTTATTACTAATAAATACCAAGGCATTTATTTTTATAAGGACCAAGGAAAACAATCAATATTAAAATAAATATATTTGTTAATAATTGACTACTATTACGCTAGGACTAGTGTTTACCGTAGTTACGACTATCGAACGACCGCTTACACTCATCTTTAAAATTGTTTAGGCTTATTTATTTAAGTTTTAAGTCTTCGGAATTTAAATAATTTATTCAGATGCAAAACTAAGTGTAAAGAAATTTTTTTTTGCAAAACAATTGCACCTAGAATATCGTTTTTAGTGAGATCAGAGTATCAAAATACACTGTTGTAATGGACCTTTCAGAAATGTTTGACCTGAATCTAAAAATAGCCCAATGACCGAATGAGTTATGACGTTTTCCGGTCTTAGAAATGACAAAGTCTATATAAGTAAAAAATTATTTTTTTTTAAAACCAAGTTTTTATAAGCGGACTAAAAAGACGCAAATAATTTTTTTTCCAAAGAATTGTGAAGGAAAAATCTTTTTCTGGATTGATAAAAATTTCAAATCTTATATGCTCAAGTAGCCTACTATGATGTAATATGACTAAAACGTGGGGGCGGGCGCTTCTCAGGCTAATTAAATTCACTTCATTTTCTTACTCGTCATTTGTAAACCCTAATCATTTTAGCCAAACGCCTAAAAAGCGCCCCTGTGGTAAACTTTTGAGATCTCTAGGACCATCAGAAGTGGTTTAATTTTACGTTGGCAGATTTGAAAAATTGTGGACAGACAAACAGGAACGAAAGTGAATTAATAAAAACGTGGTAAAAATGAAGTGAATTAAAATAAGATATTACAATTATAAATATTAATATATTTCTTATACAGAGTTTAAATGACTGTATTAACTAATTGAAAGAAGATTTAAAAAAATAAGTTTCCTGGACAATGTTTACATTTCACTCCGCCACGCCCATCCTTATTATTATTATTTCCATTTCCATACATGTTTAGCCTCATGTTTTCCGCCATGCTGACAGAGGCCTTCAGAGACGAGGATGTTGGTGTCAACCTGAAGTACCGCACAGATGGCAAACTGTTCAACCTTCGGAGGCTCCAGGCAAAAGATACGACATATAACTCAGAAGCCGACATGCAACGCAGTGTAAACCTGTTCTCCAGCGCCTGCACAAACTTTGGTCTGACAATCAACACTAAGAAGACTGAGGTCCTCCATCAGCCCGCGCCTGGAAGGCCCTACGTAGAGCCCAAAATCACTTTCAACGGCCAGAGACTCAACACTGTGCACCGGTTCACTTACCTAGGCAGCACACTTTCTCAAAATGTCACCATCGATAACGAAGTGAACGTCAGAATTGCCAGAGCCAGCTCCACTTTCGGCAGGTTGTACCCTAATGTCTGGAACAGAAGAGGCATTACCATCCAGACCAAGCTGAAAGTGCACAGGGCAGTGGTGCTACCCACACTGCTATATGCTTGTGAAACTTGGACTGTTTATCAGCGCCATGCAAGAAAGCTTAACCACTTTCATACAACAAGCCTCAGGAAGATTCTCGGCATAAAGTGGCAGAACAAAATTCCAGACACAATGGTACTGACCAAGGCAGGTCTCCCCAGCATCTTCACCCTCCTGATGCAGTCCCAGCTTCGCTGAGCAGGGCACGTTGTCCGAATGCCAGACGAGAGACTGCCAAAGAGCCTCTTCTATGGCGAGCTCCAGCATGGCCAGCGGTCACACGGTGGGCAAAAGAAACGCTTCAAAGACACACTGAAATCCTTAATGAAAGCGTTTGCCATCAATCCAGACACGTGGGAACGAGCTGCAATGGACCGATCCACCTGGTGCTCTTCCATCCACGAAGGTGCCAAGTCATGCGAGGCAAACCGGATCACCGCCGCAGAAAAGAAGAGGCAAGCCCGAAAGGCCCATGCTGTCAACCCTCCTGGAGATGTCCCACTCGTCCCGTGTCCCTTCTGTTCCCGAACCTTCCGTGCAAGGATCGGCCTCATCAGCCATCTGCGCACGCACAGACAACCCTCGGATGACTAGAGTGGTCCTCGTCGTATCGACGGACGAACATACACATTTCCATAGCGGCGTACCTCAGTCAACGGCTAGGCTCACAACACTTTACAAACTAAATAATGTACACAACAACTTGACAAAAGACAACATTACACATTACACCAGGGGTCGATTAAAACAATACGGAGCCCCTGGCTGCAATTCAAGCTGGGGACCTATCCAGCCAACGTCCCTTTAAATAAAATGAATGCTAGCAGCTAATATAAGACTGTAACTTGTAACTGAATGATCCATTGGTTCCTTGCCCATGCGTTGCCTATACATCGGGATCGGCCTTCCAATCCAAAAAGATTATTCATGAAAAAACCGAACACAAAGAAACAGTTTGCCGGTATCCTAAAATTGATTTTAAAAAGACAAATTAAAAAAAAAGACTCCACAACTGGGAATAGATCCCTACATCGCTTGCACCACTAGCGTACACACTTCCATACGACCAGGAGAGCTTGACGGATTAATAGTAAATTTAAAAAAATATATAAACAATATTTTTTAACATTTTCTCTTATTGAGCCTATCAAATCAGGTTTTTTGATTACTATGACTATCGGGTCCGAATAGCGATCAGATTATTAGATAACATTTTATTAATTTATTTAATTTATGATATTTTCAGGGATTCATGCAAACATTTGTCCACATTTAATATAAAATATACTAAGTTTGGGGGCCCCTGGCTTTAGCCCATTCAGCCTCCCCCCTCAATCCGCCATAGTATCACACTCCCATTCTTCCTAAACGTACACAACATTATATATACATGACCCACAGACCCCCCCCCCTTTTTTTTTCCAAGTCCTTATTAAACGTCATACATTTACTATGCTCTTTTTTAAAAGTAAGAGTTGGGCAAAATGTTCATTTCTCTATGACGCGACTGCGATGGCCTCATCGCTTGTATCAACATAATCACCGGTATGGATCAGAGGAGACCTTTTGATATTGTCCCGGATGCAATGTTCATGAATGCAGCCTATGGCGCATATAGCATGGGATTAGGGATTCTGTGTAACATAGTCGGAAAACTACAATCAGCGGGCAGGATACGGCCCACGACGTGCGTTTATAAGAAGTCCATAAAGACTTAAGAAAGTCCCTTAAACTTAAGAGTGTGTGAAAGTTTTACATTTTACACAAGTAGATGGCAAGGCACCGAAGTATACAATGAATTTATAGATTACTTTGAAACAAATACAGAGAAAACATATATGACAGAGGGAAAGATTAGGTTAATCTATTTTAAAATGCCGTCTTAAGTGTTGATGTTCCAAAGTTATTGATGTTCTTCGCATACTTCATCGACATACATTGTGGGAAAAATAGCTGGAAATATGCTTTATCAAGGACCCAGTGGGCCTCAATCATCAGTTTACAATCAGTTTAAAAATTGTGGATTTTCCCGACTTGAAACACTCGTGTCATGTATATCAGCTGTGTCAAATTGTCGTAATTTAAAAAAAAATCTGTGGGCTAAGTGGAATTTGTTTTTCCTTTTTGACGATAAGAACCTCTTTAATTATTGCTTGAATAAATTGTTACTTACTTGTAGGAAATGTCTCTTATGGATTAACGTTATCTTAGATATCAGCCAAACACTTCACACAATGAAATCTTGGCATATGAAACTAACTTATCTCTTACTTGCTAATTCATTGCAGAAAAATCTCACTGCAGTCTATTTCCTTTTCGTAATATAATAAATGGGAATGTCTGTTTGCTATCTTGCATTAGTTTTCAAGACTTGAGGGGGAAGGGGGATGCGGGTGTTCACTTCGGCTCTTCGAATTATGGCAGTGAAACGACTACAGGAATTTGAGAAAAGTCAGTTCAATTGTGTTGTCGATAAGCTCAACTTTAAATACCAGTTATCAATATTTAAATCAATTATGTTAAAATAACAGTACAAAGAAAAACTGATTTATTTTTTAAAAGTTATTCGCAGATGATTCATACAATAATGTAAAATGCTTTGCTCGTCAAATCGTTTCAGTTGTTAACTTTAGCTTCTTGTGTGAATATGTATGGGGAAGCATGTAGAGTTAGGCGTGGACAATTCCTAGAATTTAGCTTGTAAGGGAGCCGTCCCGTCCAAAAAGTACGTCACGCTCCAGAGGGGGGGGGAGGGGGTGTAAGAAAGTGTGACAGTTTGTGACAGGGGGAGGGGGGGTCCGGCCAAGTGTGACGTCACGCTGTTTTATATTAAATTTGTATTATTTTGTTAATAAAAAACAACATTTTTGTTCGAAAGTGTGACGTAACTTAGACTGGACTACTTGGACTACTTGGATTTCACCGCAGCTAAGTGTTTTTTTTCTATTATTTCGTTTCTATTCGTTTCATTTGTGTACTATTTGTCCGTTGAAGAAGGCTCTTTGCCGAAACGTTCGCTGTTGTGTTACGTCCTGTCAGGCCTACTAATACCCTGTTTTTATTTTATGCATTTACCGTAACTTAGAGGGGGGGGGGTCCGAGATGTGTGACACTTTGTGACAAGGGGGAGCGGGGGGAGTTAAAAATGTTCAAAAACGTACTTTATGGACGGCCCCTAATTATAAAATGGCTGAAATAAAATGGAGCTTTTAATAAGACAAATGATGGAGCTATCCCAAAACATAATATGAAATTTCCTACTGTCAAAATTTCAAGCTCCATATTAGTTGTAAATTTTCTGTTATTCATACTACTGAACTGAAAAACGAAGAGGCTGAAGCATTATGAGAACGCGATGCTGATGTGCTGATATCTATATTTAATTCTCCGAATTTGTCACCCACTGCTATTGTAAAATCGAAACAGGTTCTTAAAGGATATACGGTAACTTAATGGCTCAAATACAGATGAAAATGTGCGATTACTATCAGTACAGCGAGATTGACATTGTTCAAGATGTGAACATTAGCTTGAACAAATTAGACACAGACCTCACACCAAGATGTGAACATTAACTTGAACAAATTACACACAGACCTTACACTAAAAGGTTTTATGATAGGGCTAGCGCGATGCCCACATCAACACGGCTTTAGACAAAAAACGATAATGTGAAACACAATTATTAGGTTTAATAGATAAACTATCAAAAGGCGTAGACAATAATGATCAAATAGACACAATATTACTAGACTTCTCAAAAGCATTTGACAAAGTTCACCACCTTAGCTTACTTAAAAAACTTAACTACTTTGGAATCTCAGGTCCCTTACATCACTGGATCCAAGACTTCCTTTTGGGCAGGGAGCAAACTGTAATAATTAATGGATCTAAATCTGCACCAATAAAGGTTAACTCAGGAGTTCCACAAGGAAATGTGCTAGGTCCCTTACTCTTTTTAATTTATATAAATGATTTACCCAACAACATCTCAACAGGAACAAAAGTTAGGTTATTTGCTGATGATTGTATAATCTATAGAACAAATAAATCAGAACAAGATAGCAACATTTTACAAAAAGACTTAGATGAATTGATAAAATGGGAAACTAACTGGAGTATGTCTTTCCACCCAGAAAAGTGCCAAATGTTAAGAGTAACAAAGAAAAAGAAACAAATAAATTCAAAATATTTAATTCATGTAAAAGAACTAACCCAAACTAAAGATGCAAAATACTTAGTAGTCATAATAAATGAGAAACTATCATGGAATCTCCATGTCAATGAAGTTATTAAAAAATCAAACAAAACCCTAGACTCTATAAAAAGAAACTTTTACAAATGTAACAGAGATATAAAACTAAAATACTACCTCACTTTGGTGAGACCTGTACTAGAATATGCATCTTCTGTATGGGGATCATCCACCAAAGAAAACATTGATAAACTAGAACAAATTCAAAAAAGAGCTTCCAGATTCATTACTGGAGAATATTCAAAACTGACAGAATAACACCATTAGTTAAATCATGAAACCTTGAAACACTAGACTAGAGGATAGAAGAACGAAGAGTAAAGTAGTAATCATACTTAAAGCACTTAATTCTAATTTAGAAATACAACACAAAGATAACTTAATATAACTTTCAGATATAGACATATGGATAAAACACCTTTCTTATTCCGTACGCAAGAACAAACTCATACAAATTCTCGTTTTCCCGTCCGGAATTCGGGCGTGGAATGGGTTGCCTGAAGAAACCAGAAAAACCAACACTTAATCAACATTTAAATCTCTAATAAGAATGCAGGACTAAACACAAACCAAAATTTTGTTAATACAACCAGTGGCGTCACTAGAAAGTGCGGTGGGGGCGGGCCGCCTCGGGTGACACCATCAGGGGGCTGACACCAAAATGTAAAATTCTGTATGTTCCCATTATTTGGCACTGGAAAACTGGGAGGAATTCTATTGGTTAAGTCGTGAGGGGGTGACACCATGAGCTACCACCCCGGGTAACACCATGAGCTACCGCCCCGGGTGACACCATGAGCTACTGCCCCGGGTGACACCATGAGCTACCATCCCGGGGGACACCATGAGCTACCGCCCCGGGGGACACAATCCCTAGTGACGCCTCGGAATACAACCAACCTTTTTGTTAATACAGACAAGCGTAGGACGCAATAATCTTCTGGATAGAAGGAGCGTCTGTAACAGATAAGAAGATAAGATAATACAACCAACATTTTTGTTAATGGAAGGAATTAAACACCAGCCTTTACAAGGGAAAGTGTTTTATAGACTATTGAAAAAGATCAGCACCTCGTTGTTACAATAGAAAAATTAAGTGGCAAAACATATCTTATTAGAAACAGAATTTGGCTTTTTGAGGCCACAGGAAGGACAGTAGTAATGCAAGTTTAGGCAATATTTTGGAACTGATGCATCTGCTTGCAAAGTATGAAATCAACACGCGAAAATTAAAAAGGGTAAAAAATATTCATTTACTCATATATCACCTGCATGTCAGTGCAGTTTTAGTGGGGAAAGCTTGTCAAAAAAACTCATCAGGTACAAAAGAAGAAAAACTAATCCAGATATTTCATATAACGATCAAACAAGTCAAGTTGTGCGATATGTTAAGTTTGAAAAATTAGAAAGTAGAAGTTGTAGAAACTTTTAAAGACTTCAGTAAAATATTTTAAAAAATAAAATATTTTTTTTTAATAATTTAAAAAAAAATGAAACTGCTTACATTTCTAGAACTATTTAAGTAAGCTTAAAGCTGATGGTATGTCAAATGTCTTTTATTCTATAATTCAGCTGTCGCTATTCTATAAATCAGCTGTCGTGGCTGAAAATCATGCTAGAGTTAAACAAAGACTGAATTTTAATATCAAATTTGTGTACTTTAATTAAACATTCGTTAAACTTGGTTTGTTTATATTTACAATTTACATGCTGCTTTCTCTGAAACAGTTATAAAACTTTTGTACATTTAAAACTCTGTTATGCATTCTTTTTCATGTCCACACACCGCTAGGAAATGTTAATTGCTGCTACATACACGAAATTAATCAAACTTTAGGATACGCAGTTGCGTGCAACAGTTGATGCAGTAAATAACTGGATCCATTTTAAGATTATGTTGACAGCCAGGGCCGGTCTTAGGCCACTGCAACCTATGCGGCCGCTGTGGGACCCGCACTTTCATAGGGTCCGGGCGGCAGAAACCCACACTACTCTGCTGTCCTACCCGGCGAGCCATTGAACATTGCAACAGGTCACATCACCAGGAAACAGAAAAAAACAGTACTTTATTTAAGTATAAAACCAGTTCAATCCGGCACATACAGAATATGTACGTGTTCATATAATACATGAAAGTGTTGACGTAATACCTGTACTTGTCTATATACCAGTGCTGGTCTTATCTCATCGGTTACAGACGATCCTTCTATACAACATATTATTGCGTCCTACGCTTGTTCATACAATATCATCGCTTATTCATATAATGCCAGTACCCGACCTAATGATACCAGTATTGGTCAATATAATACATCATTTGTCCATAAAATCACAATACTTTTGTATATAATACAATACTTTTGTATATAATACAATACTTTTCCTAAACATAGTACTTGCCACTTGCCAACATGGTATAGTATTTGTCAATACAATAAGACTTAGTTCCTCTTGTCGCACTTGTCCATATTATACAATATTTGTCCATATTATACAGTACTTGTCCATTTAATACAGCGCTTGTCCATATATTACAGTCCTTGTCCATATAATACTATAATACAGTACTTGTCCATATTATACAATATTTGTCCATATTATACAGTACTTGTCCATTTAATACAGCGCTTGTCCATATATTACAGTCCTTGTCCATATAATACTATAATACAGTACTTGTCCATATTATACAATATTTGTCCATATTATACAGTACTTGTCCATTTAATACAGCGCTTGTCCATATATTACAGTCCTTGTCCATATAATACTATAATACAGTACTTGTCCATATTATACAATATTTGTCCATATTATACAGTACTTGTCCATTTAATACAGCGCTTGTCCATATATTACAGTCCTTGTCCATATAATACTATAATACAGTACTTGTCCATATTATGCAATATTTGTCCATATTATACAGTACTTGTCCATTTAATACAGCGCTTGTCCATATATTACAGTCCTTGTCCATATAATACTTTAATACAGTACTTGTCCATATTATACAATATTTGTCCATATTATACAGTACTTGTCCATTTAATACAGCGCTTGTCCATATATTACAGTCCTTGTCTATATAATACTTTAATACAGTACTTGTCCATATTATACAATATTTGTCCATATTATACAGTACTTCTCCATTTAATACAGCGCTTGTCCATATATTACAGTCCTTGTCCATATAATACTATAATACAGTACTTGTCCATATTATACAATATTTGTCCATATTATACAGTACTTGTCCATGTAATACAGCGCTTGTCCATATATTACAGTCCTTGTCCATATAATACTATAATACAGTACTTGTCCATATTATACAATATTTGTCCATATTATACAGTACTTGTCCATTTAATACAGCGCTTGTCCATATATTACAGTCCTTGTCCATATAATACTATAATACAGTACTTGTCCATATTATGCAATATTTGTCCATATTATACAGTACTTGTCCATTTAATACAGCGCTTGTCCATATATTACAGTCCTTGTCCATATAATACTTTAATACAGTACTTGTCCATATTATACAATATTTGTCCATATTATACAGTACTTGTCCATTTAATACAGCGCTTGTCCATATATTACAGTCCTTGTCTATATAATACTTTAATACAGTACTTGTCCATATTATACAATATTTGTCCATATTATACAGTACTTCTCCATTTAATACAGCGCTTGTCCATATATTACAGTCCTTGTCCATATAATACTATAATACAGTACTTGTCCATATTATACAATATTTGTCCATATTATACAGTACTTGTCCATTTAATACAGCGCTTGTCCATATATTACAGTCCTTGTCCATATAATACTATAATACAGTACTTGTCCATATTATACAATATTTGTCCATATTATACAGTACTTGTCCATTTAATACAGCGCTTGTCCATATATTACAGTCCTTGTCCATATAATACTATAATACAGTACTTGTCCATATTATGCAATATTTGTCCATATTATACAGTACTTGTCCATTTAATACAGCGCTTGTCCATATATTACAGTCCTTGTCCATATAATACTTTAATACAGTACTTGTCCATATTATACAATATTTGTCCATATAATCAGAACCGTCGCTAGGGTTGGTGTGACCCCGGGCGGTAGATCATGGTGTCACCCCTTCACGACTGAAGGGCCGTCCATGAATGACGTCACGCATGGTTGCCGATATTCAGTGGCGTAACTAGGGGGGGCGGGGGGCGGGCCGCCCCGGTTGACACCCATCAGGGGTGACACCCGAGCCTAAAATTTTACTGTGTACGATTTTATGTCAGTAAACAAAAGATGACAAATTTTTAAATCTAGAAAGAAATTAAGAAATACAATGAAAAACGTTAAACGCGAAAATTCTTATTAACAAAAATATCAGTTAACTTGCAAAAATAAAACAGTCCCAACACACGAACAACATTAAAACAAATTAGGAAAAAAGAAAAGAAATAGTCGCAGCACAGATCTTTAAAGAAGGCTGGAGTGTAAGAGGCAGTGTCTTCTGTTTTAAAAGATATAAAGCCATTTGGGCTTGGACACACCGACAGCATGAACGAATCCCACCTCACGACTCCCTCCACCACAGTGGGGTGGGGGGAATACGATTTTTATCACCACCCCCCCCCCAAAGAAAAAAATATCAAAAGATATGTTTTCTTTGTTGATGTTTTTCTTGAGGAAAATTATGATTTCAATGTCTTTGAGTTAATATTTCTTTAATATATATTTATCAAAGGCGTGAAAGCATAGATATGCATGTTTATATACAGGTAGTCCTCCGGTTACGACGGTCCCATCCCGACTTACGCTGTTTCGTGGTTACGAACGTTCCCCCATAAAGAATAATATTACGCGTTATTCCGTATTTAAAAAAAAATTCATGAGGTAACGAATTCTTTTCTCTATTTGAAATAACAAAAATTATTGAAAAATATGTATGATTATTATTTCAACCTACAACTTTCTTTTGCGAATTTTTCAAATGGCGAAGTTTTCAATCAAGTCAATAAAGCTGAGTAAGCTTACAAGTTCCCTTTCAATGCTCATTAGAGAGAGCATATTCAGCCTTTTTCGTCCCATGCAAATTCTAACTTTTTATATATTCTTTTCAACTTTGAAAAGGTTCGCTCTCAGCTGCAGTTTGATGTCATCATTGAAAGATAGATGCGAAGTGCGATGTGTACATTTGTAAAGGACTATGTGAAATATAGCTCATTCAAAAGCAGCACAATTTTTATCTCTGTGCAAGTTTTTTTATTTTCGCTTTGTGCTAATTCCTTTTCCTTACCCTGAGCCTGGGGTTGGACAATAACTTTTTTAAGAGTTCTGAAAATTGGACTAATTCTGAAGGTAAGCAGTCTTCGAAATCACTCATGAACCTACATGTGGAAGAAAATCAGAAGCCCAGAGCCTAGTGCTCTTTATGGGTCTTCCCGGAAGACCCCCTTAGCCATCTGGCCATCAAAGGGACGTAACAGCTGAGGACCCCCCCTCCCCAAAAAGAGGTCGCTTCTGAAGCGGCCACCTGGGCATCCAGTACATACAGTCGAAGATGCCTCCCACTAAGTTGCCCTCACAAAGAGGTGGTGGAATTTCCTACTACGAGCCGCTGCCCCTTTGGCGCCATCCCGGCAAAGCACACGGGTCTCCATGGTTAGGACCGCCACAGACCGGGGGATCATCAAAGACCTACCTAGGGTTGCAACCCCACTGGAAGGTTTCCTCAGAGCTGGCGTCCAATGCATTCTTCGCGGCACTTTTTGCTAATCCGTACTGGCGCTCCTGGCCCTAAACCGGCACCGCTCGATGGCGTTGCTAGTAAATTGAGGGGGACGAAACGGTTGCTTCGGATTTACCCGACCCCTTCTTCGAAATCACTTGAATGTTCTTCCATTAACTTGGCTGCTGCCCATCGGGTGGCAAAAGTGCTGAGCTCAGATAGGTTAGTAAGAAAGCCAAATTTCTCATGGATGTATTTATATGCACCTAACCAATGTTGTAGGGCTTAAGAAAGTTTGTCAATGATTACCAGAAATACCTCAATCTTGATTTTTTTTCGCCAGGAGAATACTGTTTTGTTGATGTCCCTTTATCAAACTGACGCTTTCTTTTTTGTTTGATATTATTGAAGATTGTTTACACTGTTTTTACCACGGACTTTTCCTTTCCTTTGTCTTCATGGGAATAAAATTAAGAATGCTATTTTTTTTAACAAACTCAATGAGAGACTTCCTTTCTAAAATTGTTTCCCAAATTTCAAGTAAAATAGCGACTTCCAGTTGTCCAATTTCCTTTAGAATTCCTTCTTCTTCAAGTCGGCAGTGACGTGGCTGATTTTCATTCGTTGCTAATTCTTCCAGTGCTGCGATATTCTCATGGTATGAGCTATTAACAGACCTTACAGCATAATGTCAGGCTGACCATCTTGTGTCAGACAAGGCTTTGTTAGCATGTATCAATTTCATATGTTTTTGAAGTACCTGTCAACGATGAGTAGATGCAACAAGCCGGGTATAAAGATTTTGCAGAAGACAAAAAAATCTGACCGCAGCAGGACAACATGCTGCTCTTTTCCCAACCAAATTAAAGGAATGAGCTGTGCACGGCATATAATGAGCTACAATGAACTTCTCACGAAGAATAGCCTGGTTTCCGTTATACTTCCTACTCATTTGCAGCATTGCCGTATGAAAACGCGAAACTTTAATTAAAAGTTCCACTTGAATATTTGATTTTTTACCATTTATTTAATTACGTTTTCAATTACTTTACGCGTGTTACGATATTACAGTGCAGACTTACCTTAAATACATATTTAAATGACAAAAATAATTTGCAACATGCTAATTTTTATTGAGAAAATACGGCTTGGGGGAGGGGTGTCAAAGCTTTGTTACGTCATATCGTAAAAAAGGGGTGAGGTCTAAGTTTTTGTGACAAAGTATGACGCTGGGCTAGGGTGGGGTAAAAATCGGCAACCTCGCGTGACGTCATTTATGGACGGCCCCTTCAGTCGTGAACGGGTGACACCATGAGCTACCGCCCCGGGTGACACCAACCCTAGTGACGCCCTGCTGATATTTACCCCACCCTCCCCCCTCATACTTCGCCACAAAAACGTAGACCCCCACCCCGTTTTACGATATGCCGTCACAAAGCTTTTACCCCAAAGCCGTATTTTCTAAATAAAAATTAGCATGTTGTAAATTATTTTTTGTCATTTAAATATGTATTTAGGGTAAGTCTGCACTCTAATATCGTAACACAGTAACACGCGTGAAGCCACTGAAAACGCAATTAAATAAACGATACACAATCAAATATTTAAGTGGAACTTTTATTTAAATTTGCGCGTTTTTGATGTGACGTCACATTTTTAAACATACCCCTACCCCTCGTCACACACGAGTGACCCCCTCACCCTATGGTGGATTAAAAAGGGGGGGGGGACTGAACGGGCTAAAGCTAGGGGCCCCCAATGATTTACGGTCCCCCAAATTTATTATAGTGTATAATAATGATGGGCAAATGTTTATATGAATCCTTGAAAATGCCTTGGACAGTCATACGGCAATGCTGCAAACATGAGTAGGAAGTTAATTCACATTGTTTGACTGTCACCGTCAGACTATGTAATTATTATCATAAATAAAATAATAGAAATTCAATTATTTTTTTTTAACAAATGAAAAAATCGCAAAGCTGAAACTTGTCACTTTATCAAGGGCGCCAAAATAAATTAGCCAAGGGCGCCAAAAAACCTAGTTACGCCTCTGCATGGGACAACAAAGACTGAATATGCTCTCTCTAATGAGCATTGAGAAGGAAGTTGTAAGCTTACTTAGTTTTACTGACTTGATTGCTAACTCGCAATGAGAAAAATTCGCAAACGAAAGTTGTAGGTTCAAATAATAATTATAAATATGTTTATACATTTTTGATTTCAAATAGATACAAACATTCGTTACTCCGTGATCCGTGAAAAACAAAAGCTTAAAATAAAATTAAAAACATAAAAAAATACGGAATAACGCGTAATATTATTCTTTACGGGGGCGCGTTCGTAAGCACTAAACAGCGTAAGTCGGGATGGGACGTCGTAACCGTAGGACTACCTGTATATAAACATGCATATCTATGCTTGCACGCCTTTAATAAACATAGATAAAACAAAATATTAACTCAAAGACACTGAATTCATAAGTTTCCTAAAAAAAGTTTTAAAAAACCCATCTTTTGATTTTTTGGGGGAGAAAAATCGTATTCTCCCCACCCCCCCCACCCCACTGTGGTGGAGGAAGTAGTGAGGTGGGATTTGTCCCTGCTGTCGGTGTGTTGAAGCTCAAATGGCTTTATATCTTTTAAAACAGAAGACATTGCCCCTTTCATGTCCAGCCTTGTTTTATTAAAGATCTCTCTGCTTCTACTGCTTCTTTTCTTTTTCTCTTAATTTTTTAAAATGTTGTTTGTGTGTTGGGACTGTTTTATTATTGCAAGTTAACTGATATTTGTTTTAATGAATTTTTTTCACGTTTAACATATTTCATTGTTTTTCTTTATTTCTTTCTAGATGAAAAAAAAATTGTCTTCTTTTTTTTCTGACCTAAAATCGAACAAAGTAAAATTTTAGATATTGGTGTCACCCCCGGATGGTTTCACCCGGGGCGCCCCCGCCCCTTAGTGAAGCCACTGATATAAATAAAACAAAATGATTAACACAAAGGCATTCATTCATAACTTTCCTCTAAAAAACAACAACAAAGAAAACCCATATTTTGATTATTATTATTATTTTTTGAAAAATCTTCGTCCACCCCGCTCTCAACTGTGGTGGAGGGCCCAGTGAGGTGGGGTGTCGGTATGTCTAAGCCCAGTTGGTTTATATCATTTAAAACAAAAGACACCGCCTCTCATATTTCCAAACTTTTTAAAACTGTCTCTGGTCCGGCTGTTTCTTTTTATTTTATTCCTAATTTGTTTCATTGTAGTTTGTTGGGACTGTTTTATTATTGCATGTCAACTGATATTTTTTTATTGAACAATTTACGTGTTTAGCGTATTTCATTGTACTTCGTAATTTCTTTCTAGGGGTAAATGTTTTTTTTTATATTTAAATTTTTATTTTATTTTAAAAACCTATAATCGTACAGTTAATTGTTAGGTCTGGGTGTCACCCCCCGATGGGTGTCACCCGGGGCGGCCCGCCCCCCGCCCCCCGCCCCCCCCAGCGACGCCACTGCATATAATACAGTATTAGTCCGTTTAATACAGTATTTGTCCATATAATACAGTACTTGTCCATATAATACAGTACTTGTCCATATAACACAGTACTTGTCAATATAATACAGTACTTGTCCATATCATCCCAGCATCAGACAAGATTTCCAGACAGACGGGGACATGATGAATGGAGAAGTTTCAGTGACCCAATTAAGTAGAATTAAACACATAAACAATCATCCTATTTAATCAATCTCACTTATTTAAAATAAACAAATTGAGCACAAACTTGTTCAGTTGTACACGTAGTGTATACTACATGTAAAGGACAAACTTGTTCAGTTGTTTACTGTATACTACTTAGTGAGGACAAACTTGTTAATTAATATACTGTATACTGTATACTACTTGTAAAGGACAAACTTGTTCAGTTGTATACTTTATACTACTTGTAAAGGACACACTTGTTCAGATGTTAACTGTATACTACTTGTAAAGGACAAACTTGTTCAGTTGTATACTACATGTAAATTTAATATGTAAATGGATCAGTGACTATGAATAAACTTTTTTAGTTAATTCGCTCGTTTGTCCGTGAATTTTATTCATTCATACTATTTACTTTAGTACTTATACTAATGATGTACATGTAATTATAATTAACGTCATAATTTTATTATTATTTTATTACTAATAAATACTAAGGAAGATATATTTTATTTGAACCAATGAAAACAATTTATATTAAATATAAGTTTGCTAGGGCTAGTACTAGTGACTTCTGCTAGTGCTAACGGCTCCAACTATCGAACGACCGCTTACACTCATTTTAAAAATTGCTTAGGCTTATTTATATAAATTTTTAAATTAAAATATCAATATAATGTTACATTATATGATACTAGACGCCCCGCGGCCCAATGACCGAATGAGTTATGACGTTTTCCGGTCTTAGAAATGATCAACCCTATTACGCCATTTTCCCTAACTCAAAAACTCCGTTAGTCGAATTTTTTTTTCCGGGTCCTTTTACTTCTACTTAGAGAGGTCCGACTTTATTTATTTAAAAACAAATTTAAAAATTAGGGATTAAGGGGTGCCCTTTTGAGCTGGCGCCCTTGGCAACTGCCCCGATGCCAACCCGTTGTTACGCCACTGGTTCTATACTGTATACTACTTGTAAAGGACAAACTTGTTCAGTTGTATGCTGCATACTTAATGTAAGGACAAACTTGTTCAGTTGTATACTACATGTTAAGGACGTTTAGTTTTTCTTCTAATATTTAGTTTAATGGTCGTAATTTGGGGATCCCTTATGAGATTTAGTATAGGAAGTTATTTGAAGAAGTTTATCAGTCTAAAATCTACTGTCTCTTTCCTTTCACGAATATGAATAAGTAGGTCACAGTTCCCACTCACTCCCACCTTATCTAAGTGTTTTGAGTTGGAGAGTACAGTTATTCCCATTCAAACACTACAAGAAATGGACTTTGTCCAAAAGAATGGCTAATTCAAATATTTCAAGGAATACTTTAGCTCCGTGTCTAACTAAATATTATAGTCACAGATTGATCAAAGTACAAGGAATTATGGTCTGATTTAATTTATGATTTGAACAAGAGCTTTCACAGTTTGATATTTCATTTCAAAGTACCCCGACTCTACTGCTGAGATATCGTCTACAGTTTTGAGAACCATTGTTTTGGGAATAAAGAGAAGTTTATTAAACTTTCCTTCTATTCCTCCCTAATTTTCCCGTCTGACAGTGAACCGGTTTCTAACGTCCGGGGGGCGTGAATCACGTGATCACGCGATAGTCTGCACATATTACCTGGTAAAGTTTTATTTAGACCGTTCGTTAAGTGACAACAACAAGCTGTTGGGTCAACAGTTGGTGCACTAAAATAACAACAAGCTGTTGGGTCAACAGTTGGTGCACTAAAATACACGTACGGCATGCTCCCAACTCTTGCAGACGACTTTGGGACCGTCCATAAAGTACGTCACTCTATTTTTGACCATTTTAACACCCCCTTCCCCCTGTCACAAACTGTCACAAATCTCGGACCATTAAGTACGTCACACTTCCGAACAAAAATTTTGTTTTGTATTAACATTAAAATTTAATATAAAACACCGTGATGTCAAACAGGGCTGCCCCCCTTCCCCCTGTCACAAACTGTCACACTTTCTTACACCCCCTCCCTCCTCTGGAGTGTGACGTACTTGATGGACAGCCCCTTTCTTACTTAGACATCTGAGTGACAAAAAATCTTTTTAAAAATATGAGCGCAACTTGAACGCATGTACTTAGTGAGAGTGAGAAATGCAATAGGACGCAATAATCTTCTGTATAGAAGGATCGTCTGTAACATACCTGAGCGTCTGCAAACTCTTTATATCGCAGTACTCTTAGGGTTGCCAGATACGTGGACACCAAAAGGAGGACATAATAAAACAAAAAGGAGGACAAGGGAGGACATAAGAAAACAAAAAGGAGGACAAGGGAGGACATAATAGAACAAATAGGAGGACATAATAAAACAAATAGGAGGGCATAATATAACAAATAGGAGGACAAGGGAGGACATAATAAAACAAATAGGAGGATAACAAAGGAGGACATTTTGAATATTTCATTTGAGTCGTCCCGGATTAAACTTAAAGTCAGTACAATTTTATTGTAATAACTGCCACTGTTCATGCAGGAGTCTTTTTAAAAAATCTTAATATTTGTCTTGTAAAAATGATTTAAGATTGCAGTATGGGTCAAACAATTACATATCATCTACAATAACACCCTTCTGTTTCAGATACAATATGCATGCCAAAAGGTTATCAAATTTACAGCCCTTTCTTTTATCGTAGTACATCAAATTAAGGCATTGAAATTCATTGAATTTCTAAGTAGCTAATGCATGATTCAATTTAAGATTTGCCATAAAAAATATATACTATTCTTCTCGACCACTTTCCTTAAGTCTTCTCAACATCTCCCCGACTATCAGTGAAATTAATATCTCCTCCAATCTATTTTAACCACGTTTTATTAACTCGCTTTCGTTCCTGTGGATTTGTTTGTCTGTCCACAATTTTTCAAATCTGCCAACGTAAGTTTAAGCCACTTCTGATGATCCTAGAGATCTCAAAATTTTACCACAGATAGATCTTGGATGACAATGCATTGTATCAAAATTTCAGATCGTTCGAATGTACCGTTATTAAATTATTGAACTTTTTAGTTTCTCTATTTATAAGCATATGTCCCGTCTGCTTTTGTTGACATCCATGAGTTCACCCCGTGACCACATCACCTCGTTTTTAAAACGTTGGGCGGGCGCTTATGAGGTGTTTGGTATAAAAAAAATAGAGGTAAAAAGATTTTTAAAAACCACGTTTTTATAAGTGTACTAAAAAGAAGAAAATAATTTAAAACTAATAAGTTCAAGTACTTTCATATAATATGACTAAAAACGTGGGGCGGGTGTTTGGTATAAAAATTAAAGATTTATAATTAAGAAGGCAAAAAAGATATCTATAATGAACTGCATATGTAAAACCTCATAAGCGCCCGCCCAACGTGTTTAGTCATATTATATGAAAGTACTTGAACTTATTAGTTTTAAATTATTTTCTTCTTTTTAGTACACTTATAAAAAACGTGGTTTTTAAAAGTCTGGTCACCGATCGCTGGACCGAGCTCAGCGTGACACGTAAAATGTAAACAAAAGCACCCCGGTACATCGCGTCAACGCGCGAACTGAGCTTTCACGTGGAAAAAAAAACAATAACAAACCGTGTAATTGAATTACATACCTCGTATAGAGATAAACTAAAAATGCATTAATTTAATTACGGTACGTTCGATCGATCTGAAATTTTGATACATAACGATTATAATATAAAATGTAATAAAAGCCGGATATTTTAAACGATTTTAGCTTTGCCTGCCGGATGGAGGGCATTGCGTAAGTATGTTTAACAGTGCCATTAAATGTGCAATAATAGTGAAACCATGCATAAGTTACTCAAGTTTTTTTTAAGGAGGGTTGACGTTTGCTAGAATCGCAAGTGAAACAATTTTGTTTAAGTATTTAAATAAATGAACACATATTTTAAAAAAAAATATATGTAGTTATTACATGGGACTCGAAGAGAAGTCAGATGATCACTTTCACTAAATTCGAGAACAATAGACAAAAACGCGGCCTAATTGTAGAAGCGTGAAAGCTTTTCTCTCCACCTCCTCAAACTAATACTTGACATAAAATTTATTCAAGCGACTCATTGTATCAGATTCTCAATTAATGCTAACCTCAAGGAAGTATATTTTAAGCATCTGTTGAACAGAGTTTTGCCACCCTGTAAATATGTACCCATATTTATGTATATGATTTTCCTTTGTTTAGAATTCAAAATGAGTCGCTTTCTCATGATTAACTGAAATCCAGCGAACATACCTATCTTTCCAACTTCAAACTTCCAACCAGTTTTTTTTTAAAACGCATTACAGGCGCTGCTCCTTCTATGAAGACTGTATAGGATTATTGTGTCCTACGTTCTTTATTGGAACGAACAGACCATACTTCCTTTTTGGGCAACTGACGCAGACCACAAACATTTGAGGGAATTGTGTTGCCCGATTCGGGTCACCCTTAGCCACAGGGACAAGCCATTGGGTGGACACATGGACACTCTTAGGCTAAGGGACAAGCCACTGGGTGGACACATGTACACTCTTAGCCACAGAGACAAGCCACTGGGTGGACACATGGACACGCTTAGGCTAAGGGACAAGCCACTGGGTGGACACATGGACACCCTTAGCCACAGGGACGACACATGGACACCTTTAGCAACAAGGACAAGCCACTGGGCGGACACATGGACACCCTTAGCAACAGGGACGACACATGGTCACTCTTAGACCACGGGAACAAGCCCCTGGGTGGACACAAGGACACCCTTAGACCACTTAATTAAATTTTTCTCTTTTTTGTTTCTGCGAGAATGTCCGATGCTAATTCCAATGATACAGAATTCCGATACTCATTTAAATTATCAAATTAAAAAAATAATGTGTACTATTTGAACTGAAAAATTAAACGAAACCTTTAGAAAATATAAAATTGTATATGAATCAGATAAGCTTGTTATGTACTTAATGTACTCTATGAAGTACGCTATGAATTATAACATAACTAAAAATGTATTGAAGTCAGAGGCGTCACTAGGGTTGGTGTCACCATGGGCGGTAGCTCATGGTGTCACCCCTTCACGACTGCAGGGGCCGTCCATAAATGACGTCACGCAAGGTTGCCGATTTTACCCCACTCTCCCCCAGCGTCATACTGTGTCACAAAAACTTAGACCCCACCCCTTTTTTAAGATATGACGTCACAAAGCTTTGACACCCCCCCCCCAAGCCGTATTTTGTCAATAAAAATTAGCATGTTGCAAATTATTTTTTTTTCATTTAAATATGTATTTAGGGTAAGTCTGCACTCTAATATCGTAACACGCGTGAAGTCATTGAAAACGTAATTAAATAAATGGTAAACAATCAAATATTTAAGTGGAACTTTTATTTAAAGTTTCGCGTTTTTGATGTGACGTCACATTTCTCAAACACCCCCCTCCACGTACCATATCGTCACAGATGCGTGACCCCCCCTATGGGGGATTAAAAGGGGAGTGCTGAATGGGCTAAAGCCCCCAATAATTTAAGGGCCCCCAAACTTATTATGAAATATAGTGTATAATAAAGATGCAGGCAATTATTTTTGTACGAATCCCTGAAAATGCCTTGCACAGTCATACGGCAATGCTGCAAATGAGTAGGACGTATAACGGAAACCAGGCTATTCTTTCGTGAGAAGTGCATTGTAGCTCATTATATGCCGTGTACAGCTCATTCCTTTAATTTGGTTGGGAAAAGAGCAGCAGGTTGTCCTGCTGCGGTCAGACTATTTTGTCTTCTGCAAAATCTTTTATACCCGGCTTGTTGTATCTACTCATCGTTGACAGGTACTTCAAAAACATATGAAATTGATTCATGATAACAAAGCCTTGTCTGACACAAGATAGTCAGCCTGACATGATGCTGTAAGGTCTGTTAATAACTCATACCATGAGAATATCGCAGCACTGTAAGAATAAGCAACAAATGAAAATCAGCCACGTGACTTTCGACTTGAAGAAGAAGGATTTCTAAAGGAAATTTAACAACTGGAAGTCGCTATTTTACTTGAAATTTGGGAAACAATTTTAGAAAGGAAGTCTCTCATTGAGTTTGTTAAAAAAAATAGCATTCTTAATTTTATTCCCATGAAGACAAAGGAAAGGAAAAGTCCGTGGTAAAAACAGTGTAAACAATCTTTAATACTATCAAACAAAAAAGATAGCGTCAGTTTGATAAAGGGACATCTTATCTTATCTTATCTATACAGGCGCTCCTTCTTTGCAGACGATAATTGCGTCCACTGACCATGACAGATGAGCTGTTGGCAAGTGATGCAGCGTTCACAGGCCACGGCTTTGTGGGTTCCACGCATTACCCAGCTGCCTAACTAGTGTTAGGTACCCATTCGGAGCTGGGTGACTCAGGGACGCCCTAGGCCTCGGGAACAATTCCTTGCCTTCACATGGATTTGAACCCGTGACATCGGTACACCAGTCGAGCGCGCTGCCACTCGACCACCGCGTCCCCTAAAACATCAACAAAACAGTATTCTCCTCGAGACAAAAATTCAAGATTTAGGTATTTCTGGTAATCATTGACAAACTTTCTTAAGCCCTACAACATCGGTTAGGCGCATATAAAGACATCCATGAGAAATTTTGCTTTTTTACAAACTTACTGAGCTCAGCAATTTCGTCACCCGATGGGCAGCAGCCAAGTTAATGGAAGAACATTCAAGTGATTTCGAAGACTGCTTACCTTCAGAATTAGTCCAATTTTCAGAACACTTAAAAAAATTATTGCCCAGCCCCAGGCTCAGGGTAAGGAAAAGGAAGTAGCACAAAGCCAAACTCAAAAAACATGCACAGAGCTAAAATTTTTTGCTGCTTTTGAATGAGCTATATTTCACACAGTCCTTTACAAATATACACATCGCATCTATCTTTCAATGATGACATCAAACTGCAGCTGAGAGCAATCCTTTTCAAAGTTGAAATGAATATATAATGAGTTAGAATTTGCATGGGACAAAAAAGACTGAATATGCTCTCTCTAATGAGCATTGAAAAGGAACTTGTAAGCTTACTCAGCTTTATCGACTTGATTGAAAACTTCGCCATTTGAAAAATTCGCAAACGAAGGTTGTAAGTTGAAATAATAATCATACATATTTTTCAATAATTTTTGTTATATAGAGAAAACGATTCATTACCTCATTAAAAAATTATTTTTTTTTAAATTTAAAAATACGGAATAACGCGTAATATTATTCTTTATGGGGGCGCGTTTGTAACCACAAAACAGCGTAAGTCGGGATGGGACCGTCGTAACCGGTGGACTACCTGTATATAATAAACATGCATATCTATGCTTTCACACCTTTAATAAATATATATATAACAAAATATTAACTCAAAGACATTGAAATCATTATTTTCCTCAAGAAAAACATCAACAAAGAAAACCCATCTTTTGCTCTATTTTTTTTTGGGGGGGGGATAAAAATCCTATTCCCCCACCCCACTGTAGTGGAGGGAGTCGTGAGGTGGGATTCGTCCATGCTGTCGGTGTGTCCAAGCCCAAATGGCTTTATATCTTTTAAAACATAAGACTGCCTATTTCATCCCAGCCTTTGTTAAAGATCTTTCAGCTGCGACTGTTTCTTTTCTTTTTTCCTAATTTGTTTTAATGTTGTTTTTGTGTGTTGCGACTGTTTTATTATTGCAAGTTAACTGATATTTTTTTTAATAAGAGTTTTCGCGTTTAAAGTATTTCATTGTATTTCTTAATTTCTTTCTAGATTAAAAAATTTGTCATCTTTCGTTTTCTGACATAAAATCGTACACAGTAAAATTTTAGGCTCGGGTGTCACCCCCTGATGGGTGTCACCCGGGGCGGCCCCCCTAGTGACGCCACTGATTGAAGTACACACCTTATATTTATATTATATATATATATACATTAACAATACACACACCATTTTAACAACTGAACGATAAAGCAAGGAAATATGCCATTAAAAAAAAACTAGACAGTGTTTACAGTCTAAACGGAACTGTAGTTTAAAAAAAAATAAAAACTTGATATTTGATCTGTCAAACTTGATATTTGATCTGTCAAACTTGATATTTGATATGTCAAACTTGATATTTGATATGTCCCCATTTCCCAGCACTATGCCGTCAACTTCCTCATTCGGGGTTTACCTGACCTACAGGAATCAGTGACGTCGCGCGGAAAGAAACAACACAACAGGTCCGATAATCCGAAGACTGTTGAACAGTACGCGTGAATGTAGGGAAGGGAAATTCCGTTTTGTATTTGTGAAATGTATTTAAGTCGATGCTCCACTTCAAGGATGACTATCTCGTCTCTGTCAGCGTTAGCTCCCCTGTAGAACTTGTGAAGTAGGCAAAGTGGTAATATTATATTGATGTGTTTCACTGTGACATTCTCGGAAAACGATTTAAGGAAATTATTTGTCTGTGTTTATTTTCACAATTTTATCTCGATAGAAGAAATACGTTATTTATAGGTATCTCTGATTGAGGCTAAATAAACAGTCGAAATATTTTAGACGTGTTTAGAAATGAACTTGTGATAATGGTAATAGAGTGACCTCACTTATTACTTGCTCATTTAAACAGTGGTGTATTTACAAGTGCGATATCAATGTTAGTTTTGCAAAACATTTTGCATACACACATTTGACAAGTTCCCATTTTTCTTATTCAATCCACACATGTGTAAATAAAATGAATACAGCATCATAAAATCAAATCATATGCGATAAGAGTTGAGATAACACACGGACTTCTTGAGTTAAGTACACACACTTAGAAGTTAATACTGTTCAATGTTTAGTTATGATACTGACTGTTTTGTTTCGTAGTGAAATTGGAGAGTTCTCTCTTTTGGTCTTAACGTGAAAACTGAATTTGAAACAGACATGATATATCACTAATTTGAAGTTGAACTTAATATTCAGTTTTATACAAATGTATATAATAGACTTGCTACCAACGTAGTATTTAAATGCACTTAAAGTGTAAAAATAATTTCCTTAAAAGCATTAAAATTCAGTTCACAAAGACTGAGAAATTAGTGATGTAAAACGATGAAAAAACGGCTCTGTAGAAGTAGTAGATAAAAAAAGGGACAAATGTCGATATGTAAGGAATTTTTTTTAAAATCTACATTTCCAATGTATGTGGAAATTTAAACAACGCATATCTTATTTCGAAAAACACAGTTTTTTTTAACACGTACACGGAACATTATTAAAACAAATCACTGTGGTCGAGCGTCAAGCGCGCTCGGCTTATATACCGAGAGTCGTGTGTTCAAGTCTCTGTGAAGGCAGGGATTAGGGGTGTCCCTGAGTCCACCCAGCTCTGTCGGGTACCTGAGTCCACCCAGCTCTGTCGGGTACTTATGGTACCTAACATTAGCTTTGGTAAATAAAGTCGATTGGGCATTGTGCCATAAAGTCCTCTGGTTTGCATTGGTCTGTTCAGGACACGTGCCCTAAAGAACAGCACGATACATGTGTTCTTTAAACAATAAATGGAATAAAGAATGTAGCACGCAATAATATGTCCTGTAAAAAAAACCCGTTATCGTCCAAATTCATTCGATACTTCAGATAACACTAAATGAGTAAGTTTTTCCACTTCTAAGATATTATGATGTAATGAATTTCAGTTGTCGGTGAACGACCCACAAGATCTTGCACAAGGCGTTTACGACCCACAAGATCTTGCACAAGGCGTTTACGACCTAAAAGATCTTGCACAAGGCGTTTACGAGTTATCTTGAAATTTCTACATTGAAAATGATGCAGATAGAATATGGTTCTCAAAGACTGTTCAGTGAGCTGTGACATCGGACACATCTCTAGTGTGAATAGATGTAATATTGGATACATCTCTAGTGTGAATAGCTGTGACATTGAACACATCTTTTGTGTGAATCTTGTGCGCCTTTAAGTGAAGACAAATTTGACTAATAGACATGACCGGCAACTACGTCAACTTGGCGGCAACACAGACGTTCAAGTTTCACGAGGGATGGCTTGACCACAGGTCTAAGGTAAGATAGTACCGTGAGCTATATAGTCAATGATAGGCTTGACCACAGGTCTAAGGTAAGATAGTACCGTGAGCTAGTCAATGATAGGCTTGACCACAGGTCTAAGGTAAGATTCAGTTATGTCACAGGTATTTTTAATGACAGATTTCTTAAATGGATCAATATTCTGTATTTGTGTGTGAGGGGATAGGAATGGCACCAAATACTGTACATTTACAACCAAATACTGTACATTTACAACTAAATACTGTACATTTACAACTAAATACTGTACATTTACAACTAAATACTGTACATTTACAACTAAATACTGTACATTTACAACTAAATACTGTACATTTACAACTAAATACTGTACATTTACAACTAAATACTGTACATTTACAACTAAATACTGTACATTTACAACTAAATACTGTACATTTACAACTAAATACTGTACATTTACAACTAAATACTGTACATTTACAACTAAATACTGTACATTTACAACTAAATACTGTACATTTACAACTAAATACTGTACATTTACAACCAAATACTGTACATTTACAACTAAATACTGTACATTTACAACTAAATACTGTACATTTACAACTAAATACTGTACATTTACAACTAAATACTGTACATTTACAACTAAATACTGTACATTTACAACTAAATACTGTACATTTACAACTAAATACTGTACATTTACAACTAAATACTGTACATTTACAACTAAATACTGTACATTTACAACTAAATACTGTACATTTACAACTAAATACTGTACATTTACAACTAAATACTGTACATTTACAACTAAATACTGTACATTTACAACTATCACTGAATACTTCAAGCAGTTCTACTCATTCAATACTCCACACCAAATTGTCCCCCCACCCCGCGCTCACATCCCCCACACAACCTCACTGTCACACAACCTCACTGTCACACAGCCCTACTGTCAAACAACCTCACTATCACACAACGCAACTGCCACTTATTTTATTTCGTTATATTATATTTTTAGTGTAATCCTCTAAAACCCGGGTTCATTACCAAGGGGTCGCGAAGGGTAATTTAGGGGGGTCGCCAACTTGTACATTCGACCCAAAAATTATTCACTGTAATGGAATTTTGCACTGCTAAATTCATACTCGTAAATATAAATGCATTTAACAACGAATGCCGAATAGAGAATTATAAAACTTTATTGAAAATGCATTTTTAAATTGCATGTGGGTCGCGGATCACATGCCATTTATAAAAAGGGGTCGCCACCCGAAAACGATTGTGAAAGTATGCTCTAAAATCTAAAACAAATCAATTAATTTCCTCCTTTCTCTATTAACAAATCTCGTTCCTCTGTTTAATAAAGATCATGACTCATCCAATGAAGTGTTGATCAATAAATTATAGGAGCAGAAAAGTTGAACGTAGTAACAATTTCAATGTTCCCTTTAAGCTGCGCGGCCGCGCAGACATCTGACTGATGCCGCGCAGCAGTTTTGAATTACCGCGAGCAAATTTGCTAAAATATTGCACAAATATTTGCTGAGCAAATTTGCACACGAGATTTTTTACTTTGCACACGGACCAACGAACCTTATCGGGAAAACTGGTGACAATACAATCTTAGAGGGAACACTGTTGACAGTACAATCTTAGAGGGAACACTGGTGACAGTACAATCTTAGAGGGAACAATGGTGACAGTACAATATTAGAGGGAACAATGGTGACAATACAATCTTAGAGGGAACACTGGTGACAGTACAATCTTAGAGGGAACACTGGTGACAGTACAAGCATAGAGGGAACAATGGTGACAGTACAATCTTAGAGGGAACACTGGTGACAATACAATCTTAGAGGGAACACTGTTGACAGTACAATCTTAGAGGGAACACTGTTGACAGTACAATCTTAGAGGGAACACTGTTGACAGTACAATCTTAGAGGGAACAATGGTGACAGTACAATCTTAGAGGGAACACTGGTGACAGTACAATCTTAGAGGGAACACTGGTGACAGTACAATCTTAGAGGGAACACTGGTGACAGTACAATCTTAGAGGGAACACTGTTGACAGTACAATCTTAGAGGGAACACTGGTGACAGTACAATCTTAGAGGGAACACTGGTGACAGTACAATCTTAGAGGGAACACTGGTGACAGTACAATCTTAGAGGGAACACTGGTGACAGTACAATCTTAGAGGGAACACTGTTGACAGTACAATCTTAGAGGGAACACTGGTGACAATACAATCTTGCAGGGAACACTGGTGACAGTACAATCTTAGAGGGAACACTGTTGACAGTACAATCTTAGAGGGAACACTGGTGACAGTACAATCTTAGAGGGAACACTGGTGACAGTACAAACTTAGAGGGAACACTGGTGACAGTACAATCTTAGAGGGAACACTGGTGACAGTACAATCTTAGAGGGAACACTGGTGACAGTACAATCTTAGAGGGAACACTGGTGACAGTACAATCTTAGAGGGATAAAAAGAAAAGGGGGGGGGGACACACAAGGAAGTTCACAGCAGACGGCATAAGACCCTTTTCGCTGCCAGCCAATGGTTTAACAATACAAACACACAAACACACTGACAATAGTTTTGGCTTAGGTGCGTACACGTTTTAATAGCGTGTATGGAAACATCGAGACCAGGAAGGAAGTTGGCCAAACATAAACAATCCATTCAAACAGCCGTACATTAAAATATATAGCAGTTAAAAATCTATTTTGACTTTGTCCGACCTATGCCTGTACTTTTGACACGAGGCCCGTAGTGTGACTGTGGTAAATATTGGGCGTACCAATAAAATCACTTGGGTTTCTCAGCCACTAAGAAAAGAGGAATGTAACTGTGGGAAAGTTATTACATTTTGAAGGAATATTTCACTTTAAATTAAGTAGTATTTCACGCATAGTGGAAACTTAGAAAGCTGTATGAACATGAAAAATGAAACATTGCACTTGTTTGTATATTGTATAGAAATTAAAATAATTACTTAATTCAATTTTATTGGCAATAGCATGTATTGACTTTAGTTAAAAGATGTTGACTTTGGGGACATCTACAAAAATATTCGATAGTCCTGGCAGGCAGAGGCGTCACAATAAGGTTGGTGTCAGCCAGTGCGGTAGCTCATGGTGTCACCCCCTCTAGTACCCCATAGACCTCCTTTGATTATGCCTGTGCCAACTAACGGGAACATAAAGAACATTAGGTTATCTCGTAAACTCAATTCCGATTCACAAGTTAGTAGACTCTATCAAGATAGCAGAATTATAAACAACAATTGGTAACCTAATGTCGGCATATTTCAAACCAAAGTTAGTGTCAAAGCGGTGGTGTTTTTATGAACAACAACAAACACGGCCTCTTTCATCTCTATGCAGCCCATCCTTATTTTAACCAGAATAGTTTTTTTCCCTTATGTGATTCATTCAAAGAACCTAAACACTTTTGTGTTGACCATTTCTTTTTCATTTTCAGAGAAAAAAGATGTATCAAAATACATTGTAGTTTGTCGAGAACGTATTGTTATATGCCATTGACAGACATTTCCCGTTGACAGATATTTCTCTTTATATGTATTTCACAGCATATACTTAAACAAAAATTTCATTTGTTGCCACATTTTCACGGGTACCCGGGAGGAATTTTACTACCCGGGTAATCTCACGGCAACGGGTACCCGGGTCCCGGGTAGCGGTTGACAGGCCTACTTGTGGTCCGCGAGCAAAGCATGAAATTTACGCACTGTATAATTAATCGAGGAGGTCCAGCAAGTAAAAGAATTAACGCAGACTTAAAATATATTTTTGATCTGGCCTAAATAGTTTTTAAATTTTATCAAGGCTGGTCTAGTAAATTCTCGTCTCTTTGATTTCTTATGTTCGAATATGAATCTTGAACTACGTTTGAATTACGTGTGACGTAAGAGAGTTTCTTGTAGAAAAAACTCAAAGCTTGTTGATCATTTGAACCATAGCTTGTGGGTTGCTGTTCTGGCTTACTTGGCTGAAACTTTTGAAGAACTCAATCAACTTAATTCTGCAAGGAAAGCAGACACATTATATTACTCTCAGTGACAAAGTGTCAGCTTTTACGAAAAAGCTTGATCTTTGGAAAAGAAGATTATTTCAAGGTAACTTTGAGATATTTGATCAATTATACGAAATCACCGAGAAACCAGAAAATGTTGAAATAAATAAACAACTGTTGATAAATTTGATTTCTGGTCATATTCAATCAATGCAGGGCCAATTTTAATTCTACTTTGGTGATTTTTAACGTTCAGTGGATTTTCGTGGGTTTCCAGTGCTAATCTCGCACACATTGCCTCATTAAATAAAATTACCAACATTGTAATGAAACCAATACATTGAACTGACTAGCTATACCAGGGGCGGATTAAGACTGCACGGGGCCCCTGGCTGCAATTCAAACTGGGGCCCTATCCAGCCAGTGTACCTTTAGATAAAATGATTGCTAGCAGCTAATATAAGACTGTAACTTGTAAATATTCATCCAAAATGATTATTCATGAAAAAAACGAATTTGAAAAAATAACTTTTTGCCGGTATCCTAAAATTGAGTGTAAAAGACAATTTTATAAATTAAAAAACACCTGGAAAAAAAATTTCACACCTCAACCGGGGATCGAACCCGCCACCGCTTGCACTTCACATTCGGCCACAAGATCTCATTTAGGATTGTCAATTTAAAATATATATATAATATTCTTTAATAATTTCTGTTATTGAGCCTATCAAATCAGGTTTTTTGACTGCTAAGACTATCGTGTGGGAAAAGAGATCATTTTAAAGATGAGATTTTATTAATTTATCATATTTTCAGCAATTCATGTATACATTTGTCCACATTTATTATAAAATATGCTAAGTTTGGGGGCCCCAAATCATCGGGGGCCCCTGGCCTTAGCCCGTTCAGCCCCCCCCCCTTAATCCGCCATAGAGCTATACCACTTTGAATATGTTGCATCAGAAAGTGGACTTAATCAAATTTTGGAGTAGAACTACTCCGAACTGTCTCAGATAGTTTTTAAAATACTTTTACCCTTTGCAACTTTGTAAAAGTGGATTTTCTGCGTTGCTTAAAATTTTTAAAAACATCGTTCGTACTAAAAAAACTAATATAGCAGTCTTTACAATACACACTACTGATTATGACTTGATTATGAAAAGTTTTTTTTATAGTTAGCAAGTAGAATTAAATCAGAATATTATGAAACCAATATAAATAACATTTGTTCTTTACAATAGAGAGCCATACAATATTGCTTTTTGAGCACGCAAGACATAGTATATTAGTATAGTTTTACTAACTAACATTAATGTATACTACTTATAGCTAGCAATAATATTCTGTATAGAAGGAGCGTCTGCAACAGATAAGATATACACAGTATAATTATATTTAACTTTTCAGTTCAGCAGTACCACAATTTTTAGTAGTGGTCCGTAGCTAAGACACACATTTTTCAAGTGGTCCTTGAATCTCCAAAGGTTAAGAACCACTGGCTTACAGAATGGTTAGTTCGCGTCCCGTTGCTGCATGCTGTGACTCTTTTTAAAAAGAAAAATCTTACTTCCCCAATTCCACTGTGGAGGGAGTAAAGTGGGGGAGGGAGGGAATGTCTCTCCTCACACGTGCTTGTGTCGGTATGTCAAAGCAAGTTGGACTCCTTTTATATGAAACACCATACACCGCCTCTCTTTCCTGTATCTCTGTGATCAAACTTGATCAGTGTGATTCTGTGTGATCCACTGTTAGAAAAACACTTACAACGTGCCCGAGAAAATCGAGTTTCAGTATCTTATTTATCACCGGAAATCCAAAATGAATTTATCCACCTACTTTCATCGACTGTAAGGAATCAGCTGTTGAGTGAAATCAGAAAAAAACAAGTACTACGGTATCTTACTTGACTCAACACCCGATCTAAGACACCGGGAACAGCTTTCTCAAGTCATCAGATTTGTGGATGTGGATTTTCAAACTAAAATAAAAACCATCAAAGAATCATTTTTAGGTTTTATCCAGATACATTCCAAAGACGCAGCAAGCCTTGAAAGCATGGGCGTCGCTAGGAATTTTTCCCGGGGGGGGGGCAAAAAAACCCCACTTTTTTTTATTTTAACTGACAATGCCATACAGGTACAATTTTCAATTAAATTCAAGTTCAGTATAAAATAAGGGTCGAAAAAAGCCTTAGAAATTAATGAGACTTACAAATTAGTGCTGTAATTGCTAAAATACAACATTTATTAATGCATTTAATAAATTAAAAACTTAAGTTCTCACGAGAAAATTGAATTTTTCTGTGAAATAAAATTACGTGTACAAACTGCAGGATTACCAAGGATGGATATCAGAAAAAAAATTCAGGCTAAAAAAAAAGACGAAAAGTAGACCAATCGCAGGTTCCGAAATGCCGTTTTTAGAAGATTTTGGGGCGTCTGCAGCATCTGACTTATCATTGGCATTGAGGACAACAGTACACGTTCAACAGCCAGACACAACTGAAGCAACTGTTCCTAATTTGATTGTCGCTGACACTTATTCATTTCCTAAATTGGATATTGGAAGGTATGTCTGGACATACAACCTTTCAAATAAGTTGAAATTGCAGCTGATTCGTGATTGTTGGAACCTTGATAAAAATTTTGATTTTAGAGCTGGCAGTTAGGGAAACAGAGTTTTTAGTTTTTAGATATGCATGGTTATCAGACTATTCACCGTGGCTTGTATACTCGCAAATGTTAATAGGTGCCTTTTGCAAATATTGCGTGTTGTTTCTGCAAAAAGTAATTCTATGAGTTCAGTGGGTATTTGTCATCAAATCATGTACAAAATATAAAGATTTCAACGAAGATGCACGTAGCAACCTTCAAAGCACATTATGGCACAAAGGCTCTCATGAAGATGCAAGCAACTTTATTTGCTTTATTGGAAGCCAAAGCAGTTTCTATAGATGAGCAGTTGGACTCATCATTTAGAAGACAAATTCAAGAAAATCGCGACAAACTGTGTCCCATCATTTCTACAATCCTATTTTTCTGAACGCATGTTTTAGCACTTCGTGAAACAGAATCAAATTCTGGTAATTTGTATGAACTGTTAGAGTTTCTTGTTGAATCTGGAGATGAAGTTCTTGGTAATCGTTTGTCAATTGGTTCTTGTAGTGCTGAGTATGGTTCATCGACAAAACGCCCCGGACAAAACGGCCCCGACAATTGGGCTCCGACATAACGGCCGCGACAAAACGGCCCTTGACTAATAGATGGACTAATAGTAAAATTTACAATCAAATATATTCGTATTTTTACTCACCTATTCAGTGTCAGGTTTAGCTAACAATAAACAATAATAATAACACCACAAAAGTGAATTTAATAGCCTTTACGCGAAATGGTACCAATAACGGTTGTTTGTTGACAAGAAACAATATAATAACATCACAAGAAATACTTTTACAATTTTACCACTTTTTTAAGGGTGAAAAATTTGACGAAAGCTTAAAATGCAAGAAAAAAGTAATGTTTTTGTTAAAAATGTTAACAATTTGTCTGAGGCCGTTTTGACCGGGGCCGTTATGTCGGGGCCATTTTGTCTGGGGTCGTTTGACGGGTAACCGCTGAGTGTATCTCGGCAACTACGCAAAACTCTAAAATGGAAATTTATGGGTCTCTCTTGCGTGAAGACATTGTTCGTGAAGCAAATAATTCAGTTGCATTTTCTATACTTGCCGACGAGACAAATGACATTTCGGGAGGCATTGAGCAGATGTCACTTGGTGTTAGATTTGTCAAATTAAGAACAAAATGGGAAAATGATGTCACAGAAGAATTCCTGGGATATATTACAATTCTCAATAGAACAGCTGAAGGTTTAGCCAACACCATCATTACTAATTCATTAGAATTTTGATTAAATATGACAATGCTTGTTGGTCAAGGATACTACGAATGTTCTACAATGGCAGGTAAAGAAGGAGGAGTCCAATAATTCGAAAAAAATACCCAAAAGCAGCATTTTTACATTGCAGTTCACATAAACTAAATCTTGTTGTGAACGATTTAAATAATGTGAATGTTGTACGAAACACAATAGGAACAATTAAGTCAATTATAGTGTTTTTCCGAGAAAGTAATCAGCAAAGAAAACTTATTCTAAATGTTCCTTTGCTATGTGAAACTAGATGGTCACATAAATATAAAAGCTTGCGGATTTTTGCTGAAAATGTTACAGAAATTGTTAAACAACTGGAATATTAAGAACAATCAGTAATGTAATCAGTTATACTTGCAGATATAATTCTTTTTTATGTTTGATAAATGTAAACTGTCTTCCATGTAATAAACTTTCAGGAAATTTAGTTCAGTTTTATTGTAACAACTTTATGACATTTTTATGATTTTTTTTCTCAAATGTATGGGGGGGGGCAAATGCCCCCTTGCCCCCCTTCCCTACGCCCATGCTTGAAGAGTTATCGTAGAGAATTAGGAATCTAATAACATACCTCTACCCGACTATCGGTCACAATGTTATGACAATGCTGTTGAAATGACTGGGCATATATACGGCCTTCAACACCGAATATGTGCCAGAAATCACAGAGCATTGTTCATCAACTGTGACAACCACAGCTTAAACTTAGCAAGAGTACACTCAGCTAAACAGGATCCAGTGTATCACGTTTTTTGGAACAGTTGAAAGTATAAATTTTTGTTTTCTCTCGTTCAAAAACTCGTTGGGAAAAATTAAAAAGAGTTGTGCTAATCACAATGATGAGGGAGTCTGAAACACGTTGGAGTGCACGATCAGAAGGTCTTAAAGGAGCGTCTGAAACAGATAAGATAAGATGAAGGACTAGATGAACTAGTAGGGCTGTTGGAAACATTATCAGAACATACAAATATGACGCCTGACGCCAGAAGTGATGCAGAAACTTTGCTGGCAGGTGTATTAAACTTTAAATTCCTAGTTAAATTGTTAAATTTCTGGAATATCATACTTGGGAAAATTGATCGAGTCCAGAAACGGTTGCATAATTGTACAGTGAACTTCAAGGATGCAGCATCTGATCTTGAATGGCTTGAGCAATAAATTATCAACATTCGTGACAATTTGAGCCAGGTTGCGGTAGACAATGGAAAGGAAGACGCACAACTTGGGGAATCGAGGTTGACAGAAGGATTAGACGACATCGAAGGATGCCTTGAGAATTAACAAGAGATGCAGGACTTTCAGAAGAAGAAGAAATTGCACGTGATATGAACAGCGTAATTGATAGACTCCAACAGGAGGTATCAATACGGTGTTTACGTCTAAAAAATCTAAACAACAAATTTGGATTTTTACTAGACGTCAAAACTCTTCTTGCTGAGACAAAAGTCGATAAACTTCGTTCAAAATTTCGTTCTTCCCGTCCGGAATTCGGGCGTGAAATGGGTTGCCTGAAGAAACCAGGAAAGCCAACACTTTATCAACATTTAAAACTCTAATAAGAATGCAGGATTAAACACAAACAATAAATGAGCGTAGGACGAAATAATCTTCTGTATAAAAGGAGCGTCTGAAACAGATAAGATAAGAATAGATAAATTGCTTAGATTTTGCTAATTTATACGACACTGACGTCAATGGTCACGAATTGTGCACACAAATCAGAGACTGAAAAATGCTGCTCAGTACCCGGACTGAAGTTCTATCGGAAACTTCTTTGGATCTTCTTGGTTTTATTGTTTCATATGGAGCGGACGTATTTCCGAATCTGCGCATTTCACTTCAAATACTTCTAACAATTGCTGTTTCAACTGAAACTTTCAGCAAACTGAAGCTTATTTTGTCTTATTTACGTGCTTCAGTGGGACAAGATCGTCTGAGTGATCTTGCATCGAAAGAGAAACACTTGAGAATATTAATTTTGACAACGTGATTGACGCGTTTGCGACATTGAAATCAAGGAGAATCAAATTTTTGTAGACTATGTCTAATCGTATAATTAGTAGAGTATTTTATTCAAATAACTTGTTTACCATCGTATAGAGAATTATGAGTCTGTATTCTATTTCATTAAAATACCAGAAGTTTCGAAAATGAACTATATAAACCGTAAAAGTTCAAATTTTTATTGGGGGCTCTTTGAGCCCCCAGAAACTTTCGGTCAGACAAGGGGCGCTGATTTTGTGTCATGTCCCCGGGCACACAGGACCCTAGCTTCGCCACTGGTTCCAGGTGTAATTTTATCATAATTATTAGCTGTACGTGTGCTTGCATTAGTCTTACGATATTTTAATTTTACTTGTTTGCAATAGGTTAGCAATACTTAAGCAATACTTTAGTGATACTTTAATAAAGTTAGCTTACTCTTCTAGTGGAAATTACATTTTTTTCTTTAATAAAAATCTTGAGACATCAAAATATGGGAACACGCTTGAATAATTTCTAAACGAAGGAATATGGGTAGACACGGAGGGAGTTTTTGTATTATTATTTTTTTCCAAACGAGATCTTTTTGAACAATTTATTCAGGTACTTAACGAGATCTTTCTGAACAATATATTCAGGTACTTAACGAGATCTTTTTGAACAATATATTCAGGTACTTAACGAGATCTTTCTGAACAACATATTCAGGTACTTAACGAGATCTTTTTGAACAATATATTCAGGTACTTAACGAGATCTTTCTGAACAATATATTCAGGTACTTAACGAGATCTTTTTGAACAATATATTCAGGTACTTAACGAGATCTTTCTGAACAACATATTCAGGTACTTAACGAGATCTTTCTGAACAATATATTCAGGTACTTAACGAGATCTTTTTGAACAATATATTCAGGTACTTAACGAGATCTTTCTGAACAATATATTCAGGTACTTAACGAGATCTTTCTGAACAATATATTCAGGTACTTAACGAGATCTTTTTGAACAATATATTCAGGTACTTAACGAGATCTTTCTGAACAATATATTCAGGTACTTAACGAGATCTTTCTGAACAATATATTCAGGTACTTAACGAGATCTTTTTGAACAATATATTCAGGTACTTAACGAGATATTTCTGAACAATATATTCAGGTACTTAACGAGATCTTTCTGCGTTCTTTTAATCTGGAAAAGGACCATGACCTTTACTCCATGATTGTTAACACTGCATCATAAACAACTTGTGTTGGCTTAGTCCATCATAAACAACTTGTGTTGGCTTAGTCCATCATAAACAACTTGTGTTGGCTTAGTACATCATAAACAAATTGTGTTGGCTTAGTCCATCATAAACAACTTGTGTTGGCTTTGTCCATCATAAACAACTTGTGTTGGCTTAGTACATCATAAACAACTTGTGTTGGCTTAGTACATCATAAACAACTTGTGTTGGCTTAGTACATCATAAACAACTTGTGTTGGCTTAGTACATCATAAACAACTTGTGTTGGCTTAGTACATCATAAACAACTTGTGTTGGCTTAGTACATCATAAACAACTTGTGTTGGCTTAGTACATCATAAACAACTTGTGTTGGCTTAGTACATCATAAACAACTTGTGTTGGCTTAGTAACAAGGAAAAATAAATTTGATAACATTTCAGAATAGTCATTCAGTACTTTCAGTATACAGTCACATATGGATAGCTTGAAAAAGAAATTGTAAAATGGTTTTTAGAATTGTCTCACACTGAATAAAAACATGTCATATTTCTGTTTAATTTAATGAAATTCATTATTCAGACGAAAGATACAGTATAAGTAAGCAAAGTAAAATAATTTTGTAAGAAGTTGCTTTTTCGCCCTTCGTTAACGTGTACTCTCAACGACCTAAACTATGTGTGCCGAACTTCGGCTCTCTAGCTAATCAGGACGTGGCTTTATTTAGCTCACAAAGTTCACGTCACACACACACATACTCACGCACACATCCTCACCCTCACTCACACACACAGGTTGGTGATTGAAATAAGAACAGTCGCAGTCTTAAATTGATTTAAACAACAAAAATATCACCAGAAATGATCGAGTCAAAGATTCTCAGATCACGTGAAGGTCTATTCTCTGATCACGTGAATGTCTATTCTCTGATCACGTGCATGTCTATTCTCTGATCACGTGAAGGTCTATTCTCTGATCACGTGAAGGTCTATTCTCAGATCACGTGAAGGTCTATTCTCTGATCACGTGAATGTCTATTCTCTGATCACGTGAAGGTCTATTCTCTGATCACGTGAAGGTCTATTCTCAGATCACGTGAAGGTCTATTCTCTGATCACGTGAAGGTCTATTCTCTGATCACGTGAAGGTCTATTCTCTGATCACGTGAAGGTCTATTCTCTGATCACGTGAAGGCATATTCTCTTATCACGTGAAGGTCTATTCTCTGATCACGTGAAGGTCTATTCTCTGATCACGTGAAGGTCTATTCTCTGATCACGTGAAGTTATATTCTCTGATCACGTGAAGGTCTATTCTCTGATCACTTGAAGGTCTATTCTTTGATCACGTAAAGGCCTATTTTTGCAGTAATCACGACTTTCTGACGCTCACCTGAACTTAAGATTAAGTTTAATGTACATTCCGCCAAGGTGTCAACATGACACGCCATGTCTCATAGTCAAGTCAACATGACACGCCATGTCTGAAAGTCAAGTCAACATGACACGCCATGTCTGAAAGTCAAGTCAACATGACACGCCATGTCTGAAAGTCAAGTCAACATGACACGCCATGTCTGAAAGTCAAGTCAACATGACACGCCATGCCTCACAGTCAAGTCAACATGACACGCCATGTTTGAAAGTCAAGTCAACATGACGCGCGTTACTCCAGATACGGAGGCATGTTTTTTATATTCTTGAGAAGTTGAGGATTATTTGTATTGGAGGCATGTGACGTGTACCGTACAGTGTTGTCTGGTCTGATATCTTACAGAAATGTCTGGTCTGATATCTTACAGAAATGTCTGGTCTCATATCTTACAGAAATGTCTGGTCTCCTATCTTACAGAAATGTCTGGTCTCATATCTTACAGAAATGTCTGGTCTCATATCTTACAGAAATGTCTGGTATCATATCTTACAGAAATGTCTGGTCTCATATCTTACAGAAATGTCTGGTCTGATATCTTACAGAAATGTCTCGTCTGATATCTTACAGAAATGTCTGGTCTGATTTAGTACAGAATGATTTGGTCTGACATAGTACAGAATGATTTGGTCTGATATAGTACAGAATGATTTGGTCTGATATAGTACATAATGATTTGGTCTGATATAGTGCAGCATGATTTGGTCTGACATAGTACAGAATGATTTGGTCTGATATAGTACAGAATGATTTGGTCTGATATAGCACAGAATGATTTGGTCTCATATCTTACAGAAATGTCTGGTCTCATATCTTACAGAAATGTCTGGTCTCATATCTTACAGAAATGTCTGGTCTCATATCTTACAGAAATGTCTGGTCTCATATCTTACAGAAATGTCTGTTCTCATATCTTACAGAAATGTCTGGTCTGATATAGTACAGAAATGTCTGGTCTGATATAGTACAGAAATGTCTGGTCTGACAGAATGACAAGAAGTTTTTTGCTCAATTAGAAATGTAAATCTTGTTATCAAAGTTATTCAAGAATAAACCCCATCGTACCATGTTATATAAACCCCATCGTACCATGTTATATAAACCCCATCGTACCATGTTATATAAACCCCATCGTACCATGTTATATAAACCCCATCGTACCATGTTATATAAACCCCATCGTACCATGTTATATAAACCCCATCGTACCATGTTATATAAACCCCATCGTACCATGTTATATAAACCCCATCGTACCATGTTATATAAACCCCATCGTACCATGTTATATAAACCCCATCGTACCATGTTATATAAACCCCATCGTACCATGTTATATAAACTCATAAATCATAAACACTAATGAATTAAACAACTCGCGTTACGTCATTATTTGATCTTATATACAGACACAGCAGTACTGACTATACACAAATCTCTGGACAGTAGGACAAAAGATTAAAATGTTCCTGTAATGATATTGTCATTACATTTTTAAAGAGTTTTCTTAATTAGATGCAACTATTGAAGCACGTAACTTATAAGGATTATAGAATAAACTGCCTTAGAGAAAGTGTAAACCAGTGCTTCTCAACTTGGGGAGTGTGTACCACTGGTGGGGCATTGGGGTTTTTAGGTGGGGCATTGGGGTTTTTAGGTGGGCATTTGGATTCTCAGATTTAAAAAATATTAACAGAGCCTGTAGCGTAGGGGAGGTGATGGACGCTAGATCAGAAGAATAAGTATGGCCATCAGAATAAGTATAGCCATCAGAATAAGTATGGCCATCACATCAGAATAAGTATGGCCACCAGAATAAGTATGGCCATCAGAATAAGTATGGCCATCAGAATAAGTATGGCCATCTGAATAAGTATGACCATCTGAATAAGTAGGGGGCCGTCGATAAATGACGTCACACGATTTAGGTTGATTTTTACCGCCCCCCCTCCACCCTTCGTCACACTTCTTCACAAAAACTTAGACCCCCTCCAATATGACGTCACAAAGCTGTGGACCCCCTCCCTCGCCTCTGTAAAAACCGGATTTTCTCATTAAAAATTAGCACGTTTCAAATCACTTTTTTGTCATTTAAGTATGTATTTAGTGTAAGTCTGCACTCTAATGTCGTAATATGTGTGAAGCCATTGAAAACCTCATTAAATAAATTGCAAGCAATCAACTATTTAAATGGAACTTTTATTTAAAGTTGAGTGTTTTGATTTGACGTCACATTTCTTAAACATCCCCCTCATCACACATCGTCACAAATGCGTGAACACCCCCTCCCCACAAGGCGCGTGATGTCATTTATGAACGGCTCCTAGGGCCATCAGAATACGTACTGCCATCAGAATACGTATGGCCATCAGAATAAGTATAGCCATCAGAATACGTATGGCCATCAGAATACGTATAGCCATCAGAATACGTATGGCCATCAGAATACGTATAGCCATCAGAATACTTATAGCCATCAGAATATGTATAGCCATCAGAATACGTATAGCCATCAGAATATGTATAGCCATCAGAATACGTATAGCCATCAAAATACGTATAGCCATCAGAATACGTATGGCCATCAGAATACTTATAGCGATCAGAATACGTATGGCCATCAGAATACGTATAGCCATCAGAATACGTATGGCCATCATAATACGTATAGCCATCCGAATACGTATGGCATCGCTGGGTTCAAATCACTGTAAACTCCAGTTAATAAATCTGTTCACCATGTGAAGACATCAGATATTTCATCAGAGCGTGATCAAAAAAAAAGACTGAGAATCACTGGCGTAGACCAAAGTTGAGCAGAGTAAAAGACTGAGAATCCCTGGCGTAGACCAAAGTTGAGCAGAGTAAAAGACTGAGAATCCCTGGCGTAGACCAAAGTTGAGCAGAGTAAAAGACTGAGAATCACTGGCGTAGACCAAAGTTGAGCAGAGTAAAAGACTGAGAATCCCTGGCGTAGACCAAAGTTGAGCAGAGTAAAAGACTGAGAATCCCTGGCGTAGACCAAAGTTGAGCAGAGTAAAAGACTGAGAATCCCTGGCGTAGACCAAAGTTGAGCAGAGTAAAAGACTGAGAATCACTGGCGTAGACCAAAGTTGAGCAGAGTAAAAGACTGAGAATCCCTGGCGTAGACCAAAGTTGAGCAGAGTAAAGCTGAATGATGATCCTAAGATCTCAAGTTACCATTACATTATATTTGAAATGTTTCCTTTCACAGGATGGCCACTGGTCACACTACTGGTGTGTTCTGAAAAAAGACGACATATTTCTTTTCAATAACAACAAAACATCAAAAGACTCGGTAAGTTAAGTGGTGTTGGGAGTAAGGGGTATAATATGTCTTACCATGATTGCTTACAAAATAGTAGGCTGGTCCAGGAGGGGGGGGGGTAAGTTGATGGGGAGGGTAAGGAAGTAAACTGGGTAATGGCGTTAATGTTATCAGGCGGGTTAACCTGTTTTTAAAAAAAAATAAATGTAGGGTGGGGGGGGGAGGATTGTGGGAAGCTAATCATGTCCATGTATACATGCAAGAGTTTAATAAATTCTTTACCCGGATACCTAAAAATAATCGTATGTAAAGAAGGAGCCTTTTTAGGAATAGAAGTAGAAGATAAAAAATGAAATAAAATTACTCATCGTTTGCACATTTCCGGTACTTAATTGCTGCTGTACCTATATGATATATGTTGTTAAATAATTAAAATGGAAGTTTGACATGTATAAATTATAATAAATGCATAACAAAATGAAGATTTGGTTTCTTTCAAAACAGTTATCATTTTATCTTGACAATAGCACTTAGTTAGGGCTCCCGGCTTCTTGGGGGACCCCCGGAATTTTTTTTCTATATTTGGCACTGACATAGAATATCTGGACTTCAAAAAGGCCCGGCCCATATCTCAAATATCTTAGGGTCCCACCCCCATCACGTCTAAATACGGCCCTGCTAGCAGTTTATGTTAACGTATCACCCCCATCACGTCTAAATACGGCCCTGCTAGCAGTTTATGTTAACGTATTTGAAAGAATAAGTCAATAAGTTCGTTATCTGTCCAAGGGGACATCATCCATAGATAAGACAGTCAAACTGGGATTTTATTAACTAAGTGTTTAGCAAGCTAAAATAATCTTTAATACTGGTATTGCACTAGAATATTTTGAAATAATGGTATGTCTTAACTGCTCATTAGATTTATAAATCAGGACATCAAGAAAGATTTTTTACTTATGCCTTCAGAGAAAAGAGCTTAAATAAAATAATTTATGTTATAAAAATGTGTTTGATAAAGTTACACAAATTATAAATCAATCTATGATGACTGAGAAAGTCATTTAAAAGAATAATACAGTTTTTACATCAATTAAATGAAACCACTTTTGCCTAGCATCGTTAAACTCATGTAAATTAACTTTTTAAGTGCTCTTTGATCAATCTTACAAAAAGGAAACACAGATATGCACAAATTATATGAAAGAAAATCAGTTGGAAAGATTTCCTTGTAATTCTATAATTCTGATTTCAGCATGTCGGAATAATAACCCTAGGGCCACAATCAAGAATTGAAAAGAAAGAAGGAGATGAACGAAGTGGTTATACATTTGATTTATTTTCTTTAAAAAGAGTAAACACATTTAAGGTAAACTAAATACATTAGTTTTTTAGAAGATAAAGTGAAGTAGCTTTAGTCTAAGTGGTGGGAAAGGGGCTGCTAGAGTTATTGACATTAGGGATATAATCATGGCGGATTTAGGTTTGTCTGCGTGGGGGGGGGCCAGCAAAATTTCAGGGGGCGCCGCAAAAATTTATTTTTATTCATTCACTTAGTATAAATTTTTCTAGGTGCTGAAATAAAATAATTTTTCTAAATGGCTGGTTTTGCAATGAAGATTAGAAATTTGATATGAGATTCACTCTTATTGCTATATGTTATTTTGAAAAAAACATTTCTGCTCACTTTAAATGTGAGATTTACTTTAATAAGTTTTCATCTTAAGAGACTGCAACTTGCTAGACAAAAAAACCCATCTAGTCTTAAGTAGACATGGTTAATCAATTGAATTTATGAAAATGGTAGTTAATTTGGGAGCTGTTATATGTGACCAAATCTAAATATCTCATAATCCGTTGTGTTCACTTTCAATTGCTGAATATCCTAGCAGACTTTAACATAGAAAACTCAGCATAATAAGTTTATAATCTTTGGGCTAAATAAAACATCTAAAATATTTTGATAATGAGGTAGAATTGATTAATTTTTTATAGGCCTCCAATAGTTTGTTGTACTATCTGCAAGATTCATCAGTTTGTACATCTTGCCATATTTAGCAGTGAAAGTAACTCAAACAAATAACTAAGTGTTAAATAATAAATGCTGCGTTGATCATTCAAAATAAATTATTTAACATTCTTTTTGTTTACATCAAACCATTGCAATGAATCTCTTCAATATACAAACAATTGCTGTATATTCTGGAGAGTAATAGGTCACAAATGCAAACAAAATATAATGTGTTTAAAAAAATGTTAATCCTTATATAAGAAAAGGCAATGTTCTGTCCGGTCATCGATAGCGATTGGTCCCTCAAACACATATGACTCCTACAGCAAATCATATTGAACACGTTTACGAAGACGTTCAAAACGAGTTATTTTTGGTGAAGTATTTCTTCAAAGACATTATTTTGAGTTATGCGCGTTGGGATTTATAATCTGATGCTACAAATAATGAAAAACACAGAGACATTGATGGAGCGGATTGGTCAAGATTAGTTAGTAACACACACACACACAAAGAGTGCCAATAATATCATACTTATAAATAAACTAAACAATTTACTTCAGAATTTAAAAAAAATAATTCATCATTGCAAGTTTGAGCATCAAACTTTGGGAAAATCAATGAACTTTACACAAACAATTATTGTAATTTCCTTAAATAAACATTTAATAATGTTTAACATCTAATAAGAATGCAGGACTAAACACAAACCATGGATAAACATAGGACGCAATATTCTTCTGTATAGAAGGAGCATCTGTAACAGATAAGATAAGATACGATAAGATAGAGCACTGAGCCCAATATATATAATTGCTTTCTACGTGATTTCATTGAAGCAAAAAGAAATATCGTTGATTCAAAGTCAACGTTCTCAGCTAGATCACGTTCGATTGAAATTAATGCCAATCCAGACTGACGTTCGTTTGTCAGTGTTGAGCGCAAATAATTTTTGATGAGTTTTAATCTACTGAAACTTCTTTCAGCAATAGCACTGCTAACAGGAAGAGTCAAATAAATTTTATAGAGTATTGACAAATTCGGGAGACCTGATGCCACGTGTTTTTCAGTCAAGAATAGCTGAACCTTTTTAAGTTATAGTTCACAAGTTAATGATGGATGTATTGATGCATACAAATCTTTGAAGGTATCATATTTCCTGATTGCTTCTTCAAGGTTAATGTCGTGTTTGTAAATTTTGCATAAACTTCGAAAAGAATCTTTACTTAATATTCTTCCGACATTTGTGATGGATCAATACAATAGAATTAAGAAACTGTGCCCCAAAAGTCATTAAGTCGACTATCTATTTGTATTTAAAGTGTATCCATGATAGTGAAGTACGTTTCAGATTTAAAGCATGTGGTTGAATCATCAGCCATTTTATCTCTGCTAAGTTCGCCATGCTTTTCTTTTTTTAAATTTCTTTATATTAACTCGTTGTGTCTGCGCCCTTGTCGCCAAATCTTTTGATAGATTTTTAACCCACTTTCTCGTAAGCTAGCGAGCTGAAATTTAGCAGGCAGTTTTGTGGCGATGATAAAAACTATGTATCAAAATTTCAGATCGATCGCATGTACCGTAATTAAATTATTGAATTTTTAGATTATTTTATTTATTCCTATGTATCATGTTATTTTTTTAGATAGAGTGTCTCTAGACTGCAATTTTGTATTTTTGGATGGTCTTGCGCTGCGTATTATAATGAACATTCTCTTAGTTACGTCTCGTACATAGGGGATTTATAGTCAAAAACTTAGTTTTGTTTACAGTTTTTAAAAATTAAATGCTTTATATTAACTCGTGGTGTCTGGTTGATTGCTTGCTTGTTTGTCGAAAAAACTTTGGATCGATTTTTAGCCCACTTCCTCGTATGCTAGCTTGCTGAAATTTTGCAGGCAGACTCGTGCCGATGATAAAAACGACGTATAAAAATTTCAGATCGATCGCATGTACTGTAATTAAATTATTGAACTTTTAGATTATTTTATTGCAATTCACTTTTCTTTAGATTCTGATTTAACATTTAGTTTTGAGCCATTTTCGTTAATAAATGATTTGACATCTACATTCAGAATGTCAAAAGCTTCATCGCTTCTCATTTCAACAAACTTATTTCTTCAAACATCGATCAATTGTTTTGCAAAGGCGTTGCAAGTAGCTTGATAGCACGAAGATAATTTTTGTACAAATAGCATCAGAAAAACAAAAGAATATTTTTTTTATTAAAACAGATAGTCCCATAGCTTTTGCTCTGACACTTCCTTTATATTCTGTTGATTTCCCTGAATCAAGTGTGGCTAGAACAGCAGAGAATGATCCAACAACTGCATGAACTGCATGCTTACGGCTTGCACATCTTGTATCAGAAAGTCGTTTCAGAGTATCTGCTGTTGATTCATATTGAGATTTCTGGTGTTCTTTAAGACTATGTAGATGTGGTAAACTAGACGTAAGGAATGCATACGACTTTAATTCTGTGCCAAAAAACAACTGCACATCACTGTTTACAGACTTTGCTTCCATAGTAGCCAAATTCAAAACATGGGCACAACAATTGGGTGAAAGTTTCTTTATCTGAGTTTGAAGGCCACTCTTAATTCCAGAGTATGCCTGTCCTCGACAGAGTGTGAAATCAATTTTTCGCTTTTGTAGTTTCGTTAAAATCTTCTCAGCAAATGCGGCAGCATTTTTTATTTATTTTTTTAAGTCCCATAAACGGTGGTCGTAGTGTTTCCATTAGGACCTACTAGGGGCGGTGCTTGGTAGACCTTGGTGGGCGCCCCATCTCTCTTCCAGGTCAGTGGAGGACTTTCTTAGCGTCAGTCATTCCATTTTTATTGTGGCTTTAACGTGGGATAGATCCCACGCCCCTCAGCTTGTGAGGCGAGCGCACTATTCACTATCCAGCCGCTGTTTACCAAAGTATAAAAGGCTATAAATCTTTCCACAACATGTCCTGATTTTTAAAAAGTTAACGTAAAGAAACTGACATCTGATCAATTCTAGATATATCAATGGTTGAATCAATAATTAAAGAAAAGAATTGTGCAGACTTAACTTAATTATCAATTGTCGCCGATAATTCAGATGCGAGTGATTGATACCAGATATTACAGTTTCGTCATTTTAAATACGATATTTAGCAAGCAGTTTGGTTTTGATTAGAAGTTTCGTCTATAGCAATCTTTTTTTCTTCTCTTGTGGCACATTTTTAGTGTTAATCGAGGGCGTCTTTAGGGGGCGCCATTTCAGACCCAACAGGGGCGCGGGGGGGCAAGTCGCCCCCCCTGCCCTATAGCTAAATCCGCCACTGGATATAATCTCAGCAAGGTTTATAAAACCTGTTTTGATTATATCTTTATCTTCTGTGCCATTTGATGTCGTAAATGTGTGCATATTATAAATTATAGTAATTAAATTTTACATTTTTATGTATATTTATGGGCTCTATAGTTTATATATATTATTTGTACTTTGTTCAGACTGCCAAGTTCAGTGAGAGAGAACTCTGGAAAGCTTATATTGAAGGAATAGCAACAGTGAGTTATGTGAAAGTCACATTTAAAAAAAAATATTTCCAAATAAATCTCTTGGGGAAAATCATCTAAATTGCCTTGATTTTTTGTTTAACACAGAAAAATCTTTTTCAAATAGCTTTTATTAAGAAAATATATTAAGCCTGAATATTGAGATTTCTTAATGAATCAGATTTTTAACTATGTATTCTCTGACATTGCTTGTTTTTTAATAATACAGGGTCGTGTACCGGACAGTATTGATCTTCTTCCTGGACAAATCAATGATATTCAAATTACTCTCAATGAATTTAACAAGCATCAAATATCATCTCCAAGACAAATATCTCAGCGCCCAGGGAGTTCATCATTCACCTCAAAAGATGGTTTCGACACTCCCAATACATCAACTTCTGGCTCATTTCTAGACTTTGACTCAGACATTAATGATAATGGATATCTTGAGCCTGTCAGCCCGACACAGGTAGTTCATAGCAGTTTGTTTTGTGTCAGCTTGACACAGGTAGTTCATAGCAGTTTGTTTTGTGTCAGCTTGACACAGGTAGTTCATAGCAGTTTGTTTTGTGTCAGCCTGACACAGGTAGTTCATAGCAGTTTGTTTTGTGTCAGCCTGGCAGTTTGTTTTGCTTTTGTAAGCCTCATTGTAATACAAAAATATTTTACTGAACTCAATTTTTAAGATAATTGATTTAAAGTTGCATTTTCCCCTGAATTATCAACATTTAAATCTCTAATAAAAATGCAGGACTAAACACAAACCATAGATAAGCGTAGGACGCAATAATCTTCTGTATAGAAGGAGCGTCTGTAAACAGATAAGATAATTCCTTAATTTATTTAAAATGCATAATGCATAATAATTAACTGGTAATGACTTAAATAAATAAAAATAATTAATTTTAAGAGGCATTGATTCATTGATTATTGATATACATTTATATTCTTATTTAGAGAAAGATATTTTATCCTGATCCAGCAAGGCCAGATATTCCCAGGTATTTTATCTCATAGTTAATGGAAAACTGTTGCTTATTTTTAAATTTACTTTTCTCAATAGAGCAAATCAGCTATAACAATTAGAACTCTTGGTTTTCATGAGTAAGGCACCGAATTCCCAACTATCCATAAATTTAAAGACATTCCATAAAAATTTGGCATATAATTTGTAAATAATTGTAAGTGTATGTGAATGATAACTTTAAAAAATGTGGAATTGTCTGTAAAGCCTTTGAAGTGAAATAAAACTAGAATTATTCAGTATCCCATTTTTTTCTGTACTTGGTTTAACTTTAAATTAACAAGAGAACTTACACTACCAAATAAATAACTTATGCTACATATGAAATCCTGAATTTAAAAAACAAGATTTATTTTACTTGAGAGGCCATGGAAGTTTTAAGAATTTTTATAACTTGGTAATTTTAATTATATTACTTGATAGACAAAAAAAGAATGATTTTATTGATTTAAGATTTAATAAGCTATATCATTTTTCTAAAACAGTGAGGGTTGAATATTTTTATTATATTATTATTCCTTTAAACTATTAATATCACCATCTTTACCTTTATAATATCCTTTCAGCTGGTTTTTTCCTAACTGCTCACGTGAGCTGGCTATTCAAATTTTGGACAATGGAAGCAAATATGGCAACACGTTAATGAGAGAAGGCACTCACAATTCCAAGAATTTAGTAATTTCTAAAAGAATGGAAAACTTAGGGTAAATGGTATTTTATTCTCATAGTATGTTATAGTTTCCTGTTTCCATTATTAAAACTTATAAAATATAGTAATATGCAAAGCATACAAAAAAAAATTTTATCAGCAAAAAATGGTTAGTAAATAACTTTTGTTGTTTTAAATTAGGTTTTTAAAATATCAGTTTTTCTTCACTTTCATTCAGAAATAGGTCTTATGCTCATTTTGTTGTCACCCTACATAGTTCAGGATATAAAATTGATGTGGAGAATCCTGTAAGTAAATACTTATTTAGAACAAACAATACATATACTAATTTAAAAACTAGAAGAAAAAAAGGGATTAAATTACAGTGGCAATTCATAGCTGACATCACATGTGTAGAATGTGACATTTTCCAGATGATGTGTGAAAGTGGAAAGGGTGTTTAAGAAATGTAAAGTCACCTTTTTTAGCATATTGAAATTGGAAAATTATTGCTCCAATTAACACCAAATTAAGGATACATTTTATACAATGAAATATTAAATATTTTGTTTTTTAAGTACAACCGATGTAGTTATTTTTTTTGAGAATTAGTACTTATATGTTAGTTATATGCTAGTTATATGTGTTATAGTTATATGTTAATACACATCTGTAAGATATGACAATGGCTCTGGTCACATAATAGTGGCACAGTGGTCGAGTTTCCTGCATACTCAGCAGGCATACTGATATTCACAGGTTTGAGTCTCTGTGAAGGAAGGGATCTGTGATCTGTTCCAGTGGCTTCACATTGTCCCTCGAGTCCACCCAGCCCTTATGGGTACCTGACATTAGTTGGGATAAATAAATGTGGCTGGGCATTGTATGCTGGGGCCTGTAGACGCTACTTCACTTGCTCAATGGGCCACCATAGTCTGGCCACTATAGTCTGGCCACCATAGTCTGGCCACCATAGTCTGGCCACCATAGTCTGGCCACCATAGTCTGGCCTATCATAGTCTGGCCACCATATGTCTGGCCACCATAGTCTGGCCACCATGGTCTGGCCACCATATTCTGGCCACCATAGTCTGGCCAGCATGGTCTGTGCATTTTAACAACATAGGACACAATAATCTTCTGTCTAGAAGGAGCGTCTGTAATTAATTAAAAAAAAACATATTTAAAAAATGCAATGACGGAGGTGAATCAAGGTGAAATAGTATTGACAGTTTAGAGAACTTTTTTGAGTTAAGACAGGACTGATTAAAACTACCATGAGGAGTGCAGTGAAATGTAAAAAATAATATTGACAGAGGAATAAACCTAATAAATATTCTAAAAAATGAATTTCTTAACCTGTTTGCAGCACAACATCCCTTCTGAACTAAAAAAATTGTTAGACACCAAAACCCTATTTCACCTGCTCCCACCTAACTACCATCAGAATAAATCATATCATTCTAACATTTTGGAATAATTTGGTTTGGGCGGTGTGATATCCTGATTTTTTCATGAGATTGGGTATGTTATATTTAAGGGAGATATTCTTTTTTTTAAAATCATGTGCATGAAAAGAAGCCCAAAAGATGATTGTGTGATGTTAGTTATGAGTGTATTGAACTTGTTTACACATTTTTTGTTGGAGTTTGTTTGTATGCAATGAAAATAGGCTATAGCCACAATTTGTGTAAATAAGAAAATTTAAGAAATTTCAAAGTTATTAAAAATTTATATTCTAGCAACAAGTTTAAACATTGTCCTCAGCTTCTCATTTTTAGATGGTTTACATGATACAAGTTTACATGATACAAGTTTACATTATACAAGTTTACATTATAGCAAGTTTACATTATACAAGTTTACATTATACAAGTTAAGTTCTGTAAGATGGTTTACATTATACAAGTTCAGTTCTGTTAGATGGTTTACATTATACAAGTTCAGTTCTGTTAGATAGTTTACATTATACAAGTTCAGTTTTGTAAGATAATTTACATGTTTTGTGGATAGATTTGTTGGAGGAAAATCTCATTAATATTTTATGTTGATATTGATGATTAATTTTTTATTTGAATTAAATTTTTTTTACCAGCATCAACCTATGAGGAGTTTATCTGAAATTATGGAGTTTTTTGTGGAATCAAGTGGGAGACTATCAACATTTCCCATGAAAACCAATGAGTTGTCTATGTTTGGCATAAGTGAAAAGGTTTATAATGATTACAACACCAAAATAGTCAAATGTAAGTAATCGGACTCAATAATCAACATTGTTATATATTTTTAAAAATAATACAGTACTGTAATTGTAATAATTAATTACTTTTTCTTTGAATTTGTCTTTTGAGTTCATGACATGAAATTAGTATGCAGCCAAGAAGTGGGCCAATTGACATATAAAAAACAGTTCTAAATTTTGTCATTCTAACATTTTTTTCTAATAATGAGTAATAAAGAAAATAGGTTTGGAGGACTGAAGCTTCCATTTTTTCCCCAGAGCTGCCAAAACAGCTTTATGGAGAGCTTAAAAGAAGTGTAATTAGAAAATTTGTTTAAACAGAAATGAATAGCTATACAAAAAAAATCCATTGACAAAGGACAATACACAAAACAGTATGAATTATAATTATAAATATTTCAAGTTATTCCACATGTTAAGATAAGCAATCAATAACATAGGACAACTATGTCAATCATTATAAAATTACAATAAGACTAATATGTTGAACTAGTTAACTTCATTAGAACATATTATTGTCAATAAATTCAATTGCACCATATACACTACTTTTATAAATGTGTCCTAAGTGATGTGTAATGAATTTACTCAATGATAATTTTAACAATATTTTGTGACATCTGTTAATCACTGATATAACAATTCTGTGTTTTTATGAAGGATATACTAATAGTGTAGCTCAGAAGCAATTAAAAAGATTTGTTAAATTTTTATCAGAGAGATCACACTTCAATGCAGATACATGAACAAAAATTGTTTCTTTAGTGGAGTCTTTAGATGAGAGGGTAGAAAATACTGAAATATGTTTACCATATACTGGGTCAAATTTACCAATAATTAAAAAAATAATAGCAGCAGTTCTAAACTAGAACCCAAACCACTCTATAATATTTGCCAGAGTTAAACATTGAAATTGTGATACACATGTTTAAAATAGTGAGTGGACATAGCCTATAGCCAAAGTCAAGGGTTTTGTCTTTATAATTTGATTGTGATTTGAGGGAAGTTGAAACAAGAGTAAAGAAGGGGGAGTCTGTGGGTCAATGATACAAATTCACACTCTTTAAAAAAACACATTTAAGATAAAGATAAAACTGATTTCGTTTAATAGAAACTTCTAAAACATAAAACTAAAGCTGCTGACATCTTCAAAGAAACCATTTTTGTCCTTGATTGTTTTATGTAGATGAAGTGTAGTAACAAATAATCTGAATACTGTAAATGCTAAATATAATGTAAGAAAAGTAAACTAGCAATTAATGCAAATTTTTATGTGAGATTCTAGGGTTAGTTAGTTCCTCTCGGGCCGAAGACGGCACATAGGGCAGAAGTCATAATTTCCATTTACGACGATCCGTCGCCAATTGTATTAGGTCTTGATTATTTCTTAGACCCATGGTTGAGCTTTCTCTTTTGATTGTTCTATGTAGTGTTTCTTTTGGTCTTCCTTGTTTTCTTTTGCCTTTTGGTGTCCATATGAAGGCCTGCCGTGGTAGTCTTCTCTCGTCCATTCGAAGAAGATGACCGATATAATTCCAACGCCTTCTCCTTATAAAGGTTGACACATATTCTTGGTTGGTTTCTTCTCTTATTGTTTCATTTAAAATCACTCCATTTTATATTCAAAATTATTCGGAGGCATTTGTTCTCGAAGGCAACTAATTCTAGGGTACCATTGAATTAAAGTTATATATAAGATAGTTTGATAAATTTTAAAATATTATATAATATATTTTTTCAATTATCATGGCATTATAAAGATTTTGTTGGAAATTACAACAAAAAAAAGAAAACAATTAAAGCTGCTAATGTTTCTCTGTATTATAAACTGTGTATATCTTTCATAGACCTATGAGAAAAGAATGCACAAATAGAAAATTATTTGAAAAATAATATAGGTTATCTCACATACAATTTTTAATTTGTTATATATAAAAAAAAAGGTATGTAATTAACCACCTTTGTTTTATTATGAACGCTGAACATAATTTACAAATAAATTAAATTTCCTTACTCCACTTTATGAAAAGGCAATACCAGGTTGGCAATCAAAGATATATTTTAAGAAATAAGGTCAACATTACAATTTTAAAGAATCACATCAAAAGTTATGAATAATGCAAATACATGTAATTTTATTTCTGTTTTTTTTAACATTTTGGAAAACTGTTTGATATGAATTAGGCCTATTATTCTATTTTTTCCTTATTTAACAAATTTTGAGAAGGTTTCTTTTGTCAATTTTTTCTTATTCTATGTTCATTACATCATTTCCAGTCCAACATGATGCTGATAGTGGGGAAGAAAGTGAGTATTGTTATTTCAGTCAAATTTCTATTAAAAAAAAATCAATTGCAAGAAAATTGATTAACCAGTTTTAGAGTAAAGAAAACGTGTTTCAAAGCAAATCCGAAAAAGAAACAAGAAAACAATTAATCACTACAAAGATAATGTGGTTTTTAAAAAAGTTTTCATGGTACTGGAAATGAAACTTACTTAGCTAGTCTACTAACAATTAAAAAAAAATTTTTTTTGTAGATTTCTTTAATTGCATGACATATCATAGTGTTTTGTGACTAGATTATACAAATGAATCTGATTAATAACTATGATAATATATAGATGTGGCTGTGTGCCCCCATAACATACATGGGCCGTGTGCCCCCATAATATACATGGGCCGTGTGCCCCCCATAACATACATGGGCCGTGTGCCCCCATAACATACATGGGCCGTGTGCCCCCATATCATACATGGGCCATGTGCCCCCATAACATACATAGGCCATGTGCCCCCATAACATACATGGGCCGTGTGCCCCCATAACATACATGGGTCGTGTGCCCCCATAACATACATGGGGCGCGTCCGCCACTGCTCCTTCTCCCCCCCATGCACTCAGACAAAAGGGTGACAGGGACCGGGAGGGAGGACATCCGGTTACAAAATATATCGGACTCGGAAACTAATGGATTCCGGCCTTTCCCCACCCCCAGCCCCGTAAGGTAGGGGTGTAGAACAATGGCACTTGTGTTAGATACAGGAAGTGAAAATTTTATGGCCATTGGACTGAACTATAGGGTTGGGGATCATTATGAAACGACGGGGGAAACCTTAGTTGCTAATCGGTGGACATGGGTTAGGGGATGAAAGACGGAACATTTTATTGCTCACACCAAGGGGGCATTCTCGAGTGTCAGCCACATACCTTTGGTGATCATTATAAGGAGAGGACGGTAGGAGACAAGAGTTAGAGAGTCGCCCACTCCAGGGTTAAGAAGAGACTTAGGACAGTGCTTAGCTAGGGACTGTAGTAGAGCATAGGCTGTAATAGAATTGTACACTGTGTTTCCTGTCTTCAAATACTTAGACATCAGTTACTGTGTCAACCTTAGAAAATATTCAAATAAATATTATACGAACTATAGTCCTCAATTTACCTGCATTGAGTTAGTTGATTTATTAGCTGTTCAGTCAGTCTCATATAGTCCTCAATTTACCTGCATTGAGTTAGTTGATTTGTTAGCTGTTCAGTCAGTCTCATATAGTCCTCAATTTACCTGCATTGAGTTAGTTGATTTGTTAGCTGTTCAGTCAGTCTCATATAGTCCTCAATTTACCTGCATTGAGTTAGTTGATTTGTTAGCTGTTCAGTCAGTCTCATATAGTCCTCAATTTACCTGCATTGAGTTAGTTGATTTGTTAGCTGTTCAGTCAGTCTCATATAGTCCTCAATTTACCTGCATTGAGTTAGTTGATTTGTTAGCTGTTCAGTCAGTATCATATAGTCCTCAATTTACCTGCATTGAGTTAGTTGATTTGTTAGCTGTTCAGTCAGTCTCATATAGTCCTCAATTTACCTGCATTGAGTTAGTTGATTTGTTAGCTGTTCAGTCAGTCTCATATAGTCCTCAATTTACCTGCATTGAGTTAGTTGATTTGTTAGCTGTTCAGTCAGTCTCATATAGTCCTCAATTTACCTGCATTGAGTTAGTTGATTTGTTAGCTGTTCAGTCAGTCTCATATAGTCCTCAATTTACCTGCATTGAGTTAGTTGATTTGTTAGCTGTTCAGTCAGTCTCATATAGTCCTCAATTTACCTGCATTGAGTTAGTTGATTTGTTAGCTGTTCAGTCAGTCTCATATAGTCCTCAATTTACCTGCATTGAGTTAGTTGATTTGTTAGCTGTTCAGTCAGTCTCATATAGTCCTCAATTTACCTGCATTGAGTTAGTTGATTTGTTAGCTGTTCAGTCAGTCTCATATAGTCCTCAATTTACCTGCATTGAGTTAGTTGATTTGTTAGCTGTTCAGTCAGTCTCATATAGTCCTCAATTTACCTGCATTGAGTTAGTTGATTTGTTAGCTGTTCAGTCAGTCTCATATAGTCCTCAATTTACCTGCATTGAGTTAGTTGATTTGTTAGCTGTTCAGTCAGTCTCATTCAAACTAACAATATAGCCACCACTCGGCTACATATAAAATAAAATAATTTAAAAATGAACCAGTAACTAAGTTTTAACATTTTAATACTGTGAATAAATTATTTTCTCAGCAGTTGAAGGCCCACAATTTTCATCCAGTTCTGATTTAGGTGAGGCAAATATTTCATTATCATATCTTACCTTATTTTGGTCATATTGTTTTAAAAAGATTGAATTCCTTTTTCATAAAAATATGACCAAGATATAATTTCAATGTTAATTTATCATTTCAGGTTTTAATTTTATATGAATTAAAAAACAACAAATAATCGAATTAGCATTTATTAAATGAAAACAAAGCCCTTTATTCCTGATATAACATTTTACCTTTAAAAATATGTAAATAAATTAAATATTCTCACATTTCATAGACAAAAATTTAATCTCTCTCTATATCTTATTATCTGTCAATTAAAATATTACAAAATTGTATCTCAGTTACAAAAATAAATAATTATTTCTGAACTTGAAATGTTTGTCATGACAAATCTAATAGTTAAAAGTATTTACAATTATTTGATAAAGTTAATATAGCTGAAACTCATCAATGAATTCTTGTAACAATTTGTTTCCATCAATAAATGAAGGTCCTCCAGGACCCCCCGCACCACCTCCTCCTACTCATACACAGACAAGTTTTTTGACCAGAAACAGTTCATTAACACAGGATAACTTAGCACCTGGTACTCATTATTTCATAATATTATTTCTTAAATAGAACATAACATGATAGAACACAACATGCAAATGAAATTTCAGTAGAGTAAATAATCTTTATCCTACAACTGATAGTATGTCTTAGCTATTTATTTTTAAAAATAATTTTACAAAAATAAGTTTAGTTGTCTTTCTCTGTATTTGCATTTTGAAAAAAAAATCAGTCTATTATTCTTAATATTTTTGCTCTAATAGGTCCTCAACCCCATAAGAATTCAAGATCAAAATCTGTCCCAAATATTAGTCAAGAAGACTTAATTCGTGTGCAATTATCAAACAGAGAGAAAGGTAATATAGGACATTTATTTTATCTTATATTACTGACACTCGTTATAAAACGAATATTATTGCATTCTTTGCTAATCCAATTTTTAAGTCTAACTTTGCATGTTTATTAGAGTTTTCAATGTTGATTGTGTGTTTGTTTTTCTGGTCTGTTCAGCACCCCATTCCACGCTTGAATTCCAGATGCAAAGAAGAAGTTTTAAATGTGTTTGTCCATGCTTGATGCATATGCCTATCCGAGGGTTGTATTAGATCATTGTTATGTTGTATCTCCAAGTTGGAGTGAATTGTCTTATGTATTATTACTACTTTGCTCTTTGTTCTTCTATCCTCTAATTTTTCTAAGTTTAGTGATTAAACTAATGGTTTTAATCTTTTCAATTTTGAATATTCTCCTGTTATGAATCTGGCAGATCTTTTTTGAATTTTCAAAAGTTTATCTGATTTGGGAGATGGGTATCATACAGAAAAGGCAGGTTCTTAAATTGTTCTGACCAATGTAAGGTAGAATTTGAGTTTTATTTTCTTATTACATTTGTAAAAGTTTCTGTTTGTAAAGGTTCAGATTTTGTTGGATTTTTAAAAATGAATTCTTTAACAAGGGAAGTAGTCCATGTTAATGTCTCATTTATTATTACTCCTAACTCCTAAGTACTTTGAATCTTTAGTTTGGATTAGTTGTTTTCCATGAATGAAATATTTTGCATTTATTAGTTTTTTTTCTTTTTGTTAATCTTAAAAGTTGACAGTTTTCTGGGTTTAAAGACAAACTCCAGTTAGTTTGCAATTTTTGTGATTCATCTAAATTGTTTTGTGAGACTTCGCTATCTTGTTGTGACTTTAATTGTTCTGTAGATTATGTAATCATGTGGTATGGTATGGCATCTGTCCGTCTACAAAAGACGATAGATTTGTCTTTATTATTTGCAGCTCTTGTTGTGGCTGATGAGACCAATCCTTGAGTGGCAGTCTCTTCTGCATGACACACACACGAAAGCAGTGGGGCAGTGTTGCCTGGCCCTTCTCCTTGCTCTTTTTCCAACTGCTTCTGCCCTAGTTTGCTCCTCTGCTCTAAGGTGATCCTTCTTTCACTAAAGCCCACCACTTGGACCTATCCTCTGCCAGGTTTTCCCAGTTTTGTTATATCAATGTTGGCTACTTACATGTCTCTCCTGCATATGTCCATGTATCTGAGACATGGCCGACCAACCGACCTTTTCCCTGTCGCCAGCTCGCTGTATAGCACATACTTGGGTATACAACCAGTTTGCATCCTCTTGACGTGTCCAAGCCAGCGGAGGCGTCTTTGGCTTAATATTGCTGCAATACTACTCATGCTTGCTTGAGCCAGGACCTCCATATTTGGGACTTTCTCTTGCCATTTGATGTCTAGGATGCGGCGCAGGCATCTGAGGTGAAGCTATTGAGCCTTCTTTCATGCCTGGTATAGGTGGTCCAAGACTCACATCCATAGAGGAGTGTGCTCAGTACGCAGGCCTGGTATACCTGCAGCTTAGTCCTTGCTGTGCGTTTGGCATTGGACCAGACTGTTTTGTGCAGTCTAGCCATAACAGTTGCTGCCTTCCCTATCCTACCACTTATCTCATCTTCCAATGAAAGGGTGCTTGAGATGTTTGATTCCAGATAAGTAAAACTGTCAACAACATCCAGGTTGCAATCGTCAATGGTGATAGTCGGGAGAGAGGCAGCATCCTGTGCCATAACATTGGTTTTCTTTATGCTTATGGCCAGGCCAAACTCTTTGCAGGCAGCGGAGAAACTGGATACAAGGTTCTGCAGTCCGTCTGCTGTGTGGGATATTAAGGCGGCATCGTCTGCAAATAAGAGCTCGCGCAGCAAAATCTTCCTTATTTGGTCTTGGCTCTCAGTCGGGCAATATTGAATAATCTCCCGTCAGCTCTGGTGTGTATGTATATCCCCTCACTGTTGTTCTTGAAAGCATACTGGAGTAAGATGGAAAAAAATATTCTGAATAGAGTAGGTGCCAACACGCAGCCTTGCTTTACTCCACTAATCAATGTAATCATGTAATCATCAGCAAATAACCCAACTTTTGTTCTTGATGAGATGCAGTCGGTAAAATAATTTATGTAAATTAGGATGAGTAGGGGACCTAACACAATTGCTTGTGGAACTCCTGAGTTTACCATTATTGGTGCTGATTTAGATCCAATAATTATTACAGTGCTTTCTCTGCCTATTAGGAAATCTTGAATCCACTGATGTAAGGGACCAGAGCTGCCAAATAATTTAAGTTTTTTGAGTATACTAGAATGATGAACTTTATCAAATGCTTTTGAGAAGTTTAGTAATTCTGTATCTATTTGATTATTTTTATTTAAACCTTTTGACAAATTAAATATTAGACCAATTAATTGCGTTTCTCGTGATGTGTTCTCATAAAGCCGTGCTGATTTGGGCACAGAATATTATGAATGTTTAGGTGATTAACTATACTACCAGATATTATGTGTTCTAGTAACTTACAAGTAATCTTAGTGAGTGAAACAGTTCAATAATTATCGGGGTCTGCTTTATTTCCATTAGCTAGTTTCCAATTCTTGGGTACTTTACTTTTTGACTTCTTTGCTTTGAAATCGACATCAAATTATTCAATCAGGAGAATGAAGTGGCTTCAATTACATTTACTGAAATAGTTGAGAAATTGTTACTTATCCTGAGCTTTTGTCCCTCATTCTTTTTGGAAATATTACCCCTTTAAAAAATATATAATGTTTTAAATTATGAATATTTTGTTCCGTCCAGTTGGGTTACCCAAAGTTTCAGCCAAAGTCATCCCTGCCACCCAATCATTCAACTCCTGTCCCCCCACCCCTACCACCTAACCATCCCCCACCTCTGAAGCATTCTGGAAGTCTGGACTCTGCTAGCCAGGTAGGTTATGTTTTATTGAACTTTAAATATTTAAAACACAGACAGCTACTTTAATTAATTTTTATTACAGAGTATATGTATTTCTTAAACAATTAATAATTAAAAATCTAATATATTAAATAGCGGCTGGATAGCAAAGTCAATAGTGCGCTCGCCTCACAAGCTGAGGTGAGTGGGATCTAGCCCATGTTAAAGCCACAATAAAATGTTGATGAATGACTTTCGCTTAAAAAAAGTCCTCCGCTGACCTGGAGAGGAGGTGGGCCCCGCCAAGGTCTACCAAGCCCTAAGAAAGTTCTAATGGAAACATTAGAACCCCCTACGACCACGAGGTTATGGGGCAAAAAAAAATTATATATATTAAATAATTTGACTGTGCAAAATATTTTGATTTTGACATAGCAATTTAAAGTAAAAATAAAACTTCAACTTAATTAACTGTCACTGTTAATCCTTTTATTTTTTTTCTATCTTGCAGCATTACCATCAACCCTTCATGGTTTATAATTACTAATTTTATCATTTGTCTAAAAGTGCAGCCAAAAAGTAATTATTATCTTTTCAATTCAAACTTTGCAATTAATAGTCACTAATATGTAAATTTTGAAATTGTGCCCGCCAAAATTGTTCTATTTACTCCTATGAAATCAGGCCAAAGGTGTTGGACAAAGAACTTTTCATGCTGATGGTCAAGCTCACAAGCAGAATGCAACACTTAAATATTCAACAAGTATGTCTGAGGAAAGAAACATTAGGAAGGTACGTGAGCTGTTACTTGATATTGTTGCCACCTGTCAGTAAACAAACTTGAAATAAAAATAGATTTATATAGATATAGCTTTATATAGATATAGCTTTATATAGATATAGCTTTATAAAGATATATATTTATATAGCTATATATTTATATAGGTATAGATTTATATAGCTATAGATTTATATAGATATAGATTTATATAGATATAGCTTTATAAAGATATAGATTTATATAGCTATATATTTATATAGGTATAGATTTATATAGATATAGATTTATATAGATATAGATTTATATAGATATAGATTTATATAGATATAGATTTATATAGAGATAGATTTATATAGAGATAGATTTATATAGATATAGATTTATATAGATATAGATTTATATAGAGATAGATTTATATAGAGATAGATTTATATAGATATAGATTTATATAGATATAGATTTATATAGATATAGATTTATATAGATATAGATTTATGTAGATATAGATTTATGTAGATATAGATTTATGTAGATATAGATTTATGTAGATATAGATTTATGTAGATATAGATTTATGTAGATATAGCTTTATGTAGATATAGCTTTATGTAGATATAGCTTTATGTAGATATAGATTTATGTAGATATAGATTTATATAGCTATAGATATATATAGCTATAGATTTATATAGCTATAGATTTATATAGATATAGATTTATATAGATATAGATTTATATAGATATAGATTTATATAGATATAGATTTATATAGATATAGATTTATATAGAGATAGATTTATATAGAGATAGATTTATATAGAGATAGATTTATATAGAGATAGATTTATATAGATATAGATTTATATAGATATAGATTTATATAGATATAGATTCAGACTGGGATCATATACAAGATACACAAACAAAGATGTGTGATTAAAACAATAAATTAAAACATTATTTATGGACTCATAATCCACAACAGGACGACACAGGTGGTTGCCTAAGCACTAGGCTAATATGATTTGACTACGATGGACAAACAACCATACTTCATTCATGCGCCCATATTTCTTCTTTTCTTTTCTGTTTTATTATCTCTCAATTACTATTTTTGTCCATGGTTGTAGTATTTAATATATAATTTTAATTTAATTTAAATACTTGTATTTATTTGTACTGATGACGTCATTAGCCGAAATGTTTACTGTTGTATTGGTACATAACTTATCTTATCTTATCTTATCTTATCTTATATATAACAAATGATCCTTCTATAAAGAAGATTATTGCGTCCTTTGTTTATCCAGGGTTTTAGTCTAGTCTTGCATTTTTATGAGAGTTTTAAATATTTTGTTATGTATATTACTAGCCTCTCTCATCCAGTTCAAAATAAATCTAAAGGGTAAATAAGGAACATAAACCCCACACCTTTTAGAACCACAAATATAATAGTTGTGGAGTCCACTTGCAAAACCTACTAAGTGCACTTTTTAGATTTTTTGAGTTTTAACTATAAAATACAGCGCATGTAGTAGGTTTTAAATGACCAAACCAAAAGAATACTGTAGAACAACAGTGAATAAACCGCGGCTTGCAAGCCGCATATGGCTCTTCTGTGTTCACATAGCGGTTCACGTACAATTTATGAAAGATATGTTACAAGGTTACTTGCACTTTTCCAGCCAGGTTTAATGACCCATAATGCTTCAATGTGGCTTTCAACATTTTTTTTTACATTTTAAAATGGCTCTCAGTTACTACAGGTCTAGCCACCCCTGCTGTAGAGTTTTAGTTTTACTATTTAAACCAGAAAAGGGCAGTAACTCATTTTCTGCCAAAATAGACATAGTACAATTTTGCAACTGGACTCCTCAGTTGTGTCCCTCCAAACAACCATTTCACAAAGTCTTTTCACTATTAAACTCAATTTTCATGCCTTGATCCAGGAATTACATTTCTCTGTTTGGCCATTACTTTTCCCCAACATTTTTTATTTCTTCAGGATAATTTAATGCCAATGGCTATTTGTACATCTTCCCCTGGGCTTGAATAATTCTCACACTCTAACACATGTTCTTTTATGGTACATAAGTTATTAGTCTTATCTTATCTGTTAGAGATGCTATTTCTATACAGAAGATTATTGCGTCCTACACTTATCCAGTGTTGTGGGATATATATTTGTTTTAGTTGTAGGGCAACTAGTTTTCTGTATAGAAGGAGTGTCTTGTATAGCAGGAGTGTCTTGTATAGCAGGAGTGTCTTGTATAGCAGGAGTGTCTTGTATAGCAGGAGTGTCTTGTATAGAAGGAGTGTCTTGCATAGCAGGAGTGTCTTGTATAGCAGGAGTGTCTTGTATAGAAGGAGTGTCTTGTATAGCAGGAGTGTCTTGTATAGCAGGAGTGTCTTGTATAGCAGGAGTGTCTTGTATAGCAGGAGTGTCTTGTATAGCAGGAGTGTCTTGTATAGCAGGAGTGTCTTGTATAGCAGGAGTGTCTTGTATAGCAGGAGTGTCTTGTATAGCAGGAGTGTCTTGTATAGCAGGAGTGTCTTGTATAGAAGGAGTGTCTTGTATAGAAGGAGTGTCTTGTATAGCAGGAGTGTCTTGTATAGAAGGAGTGTCTTGTATAGAAGGAGTGTCTTGTATAGCAGGAGTGTCTTGTATAGAAGGAGTGTCTTGTATAGAAGGAGTGTCTTGCATAGAAGGAGTGTCTTGCATAGAAGGAGTGTCTTGCATAGCAGGAGTGTCTTGCATAGAAGGAGTGTCTTGTATAGAAGGAGTGTCTTGTATAGCAGGAGTGTCTTGTATAGAAGGAGTGTCTTGTATAGAAGGAGTGTCTTGTATAGCAGGAGTGTCTTGTATAGAAGGAGTGTCTTGTATAGAAGGAGTGTCTTGTATAGAAGGAGTGTCTTGCATAGAAGGAGTGTCTTGCATAGCAGGAGTGTCTTGCATAGAAGGAGTGTCTTGCAAAGCAGGAGTGTCTTGTATAGCAGGAGTGTCTTGTATAGCAGGAGTGTCTTGTATAGCAGGTCCGTTTTATGAGCGGGTCATAGGTGATTTCTGCATGGATATTGAATATCGGTGTTGTTATTGTAGATTATCAATGTCCTTTTCTAGATTTTACAAGACTCGACTGCTCTATCAGAAGCTATAATATATTATTAAAAATCAGCACTTACCTTATTTAATCATTTTATTTATTTTTGTGAACGTTTTAATAAATTGTTTTACAAATTTTGTTTCAACCACGGATTTTAATGTACGCGCTTTCGTCACTGTTTACCAAATATTTTTTTTATAAATACCGGTAACTCTTGCTTAACAAAGAGCAGAAAGACAAAGATAGGAAATACAAAGTAAACAATCATAATGACCGATTTACCTTGTAGTTTTTAAAAAAAAATATGTACCATTTTTTTAAAAGCTGTCCTATTATTTTTGGGGGGTCGGCTTGCGATCGGGTTATACACTTTTAATACTTTTCCCTTCCAAAAGTGGGGGGGGGGTCGGCTTATGAACGAACGGGCTATAGAACGAGTATATACAGTATAACGGGCGATAGAACGAGTATATGCGGTATAACGGGCTATAGAACGAGTATATACAGTATTTACCTACTCTTATTTCTTTTATCTCTGATAATTCGTTTTGCTGTATTGGGTGATTTAGATATACAATGTATTTAGCTTTTCATAGGATGTCTTTTCCTAGTTTCCATGTTCTTTCATTTTCTGGTAATTGTACATATTTTTGTGTACTGATATCAATTAGCTTTATTGTATATGTCTTGATGAAGGTGTTTACTTTCAGAAGTAGAGATTTTAGCATTGCTTCTGTGACATCTTGGTTCTTATCTTTACAAAGAATTGATTAGCAATCAGAAAAGATAAAATTACTTAGTGAAGTTCCACAAAGTTGGCTTATAGCAGCTTCTGATTGATAGCTAATATCAGTATGTGTACTAATAGGACTTCATCAAATACATACACAATAACCTACATAATAACATACACTATAACATACTGTCACATGTGAATCATGAGTGAATCACCAGTGTATCATGTGTGTATTGCATGATCGGATGACGGAGAGGTCACGTGAGTAATAAACGCGGGAAGAAAGAAGCCTTCCCATTGGCTGAGAGGGTTGGGCGAGCAGTTGTCAGATAACTTCCGTAGTGGAAGGACGGAATGTGTGTGTGCCTCAAGATATCCACGTTGTATAACCTCAAAAGATATTTATTGTACAAAGCATAAATATTAAAGTTGTTTTATTGAAACAAGTTCTTCAGTGGATTATTGTGTACAAGATTATGTACTGAGAGAACGTCTACAAGTTAAATATTGATAAGTAAAAAATAAAGTCACAATAACATACACAATAACCTACACAATAACATACACAATAACATACACAATAACATACACAATAACATACACAATAACATACACAAATACACACACAATAATCTGCACAATAACATACACAATAATATACACAATAACCTACACAAATTGATCCTTTGACTGCTGACCCATCTGTGTGTAGAGTGGTCCATAGTGGTCTTCACTATTTTACACGCTTTTATTTAAGTCACAATGTTTGTATGTTGTATCCATCCTTCCATCCATCCATCCTTCCTTCAAAACTTGAAACGTAAAATTATACCACTTCTGATGGTCCTAGAGATCTAAAAATTTTACCACAGATAGATCTTGGATGACAATGCATTGTATCAAAATTTCAGATCGATCGAATGTACCGTATTGAAATTATTGCATTTTTAGTTTATCTATAGTCTATATATAAGCATCGGTACCCGTCTGCTTTGTTGACATTCATGAGTTCACCACGTGAACACAACACCGTGGTATAAAACGTTGGGCGGGCGCTTATGAGGTGTTTGGTATAAAAAAAATAGTGGTAAAAAAGATGTGTGGGCTTCAGACGTGAATTTTAAAGAGTTTTTATTATAAGTTTTAAAAAATAGCTGTAAAAACAAAGTTTTTGACTATAAATCCCTTATATATGAGACATAACTAAAAGTAGTGATTATGTTAAAAGCGTGTCCTTTTTAAAAAAAGATTTTTTAAATATTTAATTATTTTGTATTAGGACTAACTTGATGTGAAAAAACAGATTCATTAAATCAGATACACATGTATTTAAATATTTTGTAATCAGGGACCTGATGTACTTCCAAAGTCCTCAAGTGAGAACACACATAAACAAACAAGTTCATTGAGTGATGTTCCAGTTTCAAAAGGTAAAAGTTTTAAATAATTTTAGTTTTAGAATTTTGATAATATCAAGATGTTTGTGTAAAAGATCTACAAGCAATAATTATTTTAAGAAATGAGATGCTGATATAATTTTAAACTAATTTACCTCCAGGTACTAAGACAATGATTCCTTTGATGTTTATTCACTTTTTGTACTGCATTTAAATGTCATTTAGTCAATTATATAAAAGAAAGTCAATGGAAAGTCATTGTTTTTATAATTTTTATCAAAATAATTATAAACTTCTAGGCGGTGTATAAATATAAATAAAGCCAAAAAGAAAATGTAATAGACTGGTAAAAAAGGTGAGATGGTTTAAGTATTCTAAAATATATTTATCAACAGTGTGTTCATATGCAACAGAAAGTTAATAAATTTAAATATTGCAGAATCGAATCTGTTTCATTTTATTTATTGTAGAAGAAAAGAAGAAAATATAGAAAGACTCACTCATTTAAGATAATACAATGATCATTAAATAAATTTTCTACAAAATAACTTCAATATTATTTCTGTTGTGACTTTGTGTCTCAAGTTTGGAGTTTTTTTTGTCGTCTTTCACAGCCATTAAAAAATCTGCATCAATAAAAATATCAGAAACAAAATTAGGAGAAGACTTGGATAGAATTTATTCCACAGTTCGAGAAAATTTGCCCACAATAAGAATACAAAATTATGAAGGTGCAATATTTCCTATTGAATATTCATCAAATCAAACACCAGCTGGAAATAATTCAAATGACAATAAGGATGAAAGCTGGATTGGAGCATGTGGACAATCATTTTACCATCAAAACTTAGAGGAAGATACTTATGAAATGGTTGATGTATCATCTACAGAAGTATCAACTAGAGATGCAGCCTTTTACACTGATTATTCAGTTAATAATTCAAGAAACTCTGATTTGTATGAATCAGTAGAAAACTTAACTTTTAACAACCTGGACAATTTCCAAAATAAAGAAAACCTGCAAAGAAGGCAACTTAAAGATGACTCAGATAAACTTGAGGAAGAAATTAAAAGAAGCGTGGCATTCCATCAAACAATTGAATTAAACTTAAGTTCAAATAAAAGCCCCCAAAAATCTTTTAAGCTTAATTCTTTGGACAGATGCAGTCTACTGGACAGATGCAGTCCATTTTCTAATGAGATTTCAAAAACTGGAAACAATTTTCCTGAAGTAGAGCTTGCTGTTAACGGTCAGGCCAAAAATGCAAATGGACAAGAAGAAATAGGATTAATGAAAATAATAACCTTACAAAAATTGAAAGAAGAGAATGAAGATTATGAGGATATTCAAAATGAAAACAGCCAAGCCACTCATATTGTTTCAAATCATGATCAATTTTATGAAACCATTTTTTGGACACCTTTGCACAAAAATTCAGAAATAAAAATAAATGAAAAGCTAACAGAAAAGGTTTCAATGTTGAAAAGAGCCAGCACTATAACTACATGTACACGCCCCACTTCACAATATTCTATCAATGGAACATATTCAGTAGTTCCAGAATGTTTCACAAATCGTATGAATGTGAACTCTTCAAATACTTACGTAGATATTATTGCAAACTATGAAGATATTAAAGCTGCAAGGGAGGCAAGAGGCACTTTCAGCATGGCAAGTACAGACACATTGTTCATGCCTTCCATACACAGAAGTCAGTCAGAAATATGTCAAAATGACTCCCTAGAAGGTGATTCAAAATCTAAGAGTTGATGGGTTTTTTAAATTTGTTTTTACCATTTTTTTTCTTTCAATTTATAGATATCTCTTATTCTTTACTGTGCTGGATATGGTATTTTGATATTGATTTTCAGTTTTACTTTGGAAACTTATAACAAAATAAATAAGTGCTGGTAACTGTTGAACTTTTATACATGGTTTAATTCCTCTGCATGCATAATTGTTTTTCTTTTCTTTGCAACATTATTTTATTATTGTGATAATTGTGGTAATGTTAATGTTTCTCACAATCTTAACTAATACTAAAAGAACTGAAACATTCCCCCTAAAACAAGGACAAAACAGATATAAAAAGATTTTAAAATTGAATACGAATTAAAAGCCAAAAAACTAATAATTTAAGCTTAGATAACTTTTAGGGCTGAAATTAATTATTAATTAATCAATTATTTGTTTCAAATTTTAATTGATTAAAATTAATTTGATCGATTAAAATTCGATTAAAATTTAAGAAAATATTTCTAATATTTTTTTTCTCCTATTTATTAATGATTTTATATTTTTTGTTACTTAATACTTTTCCCTTGTATTATTATTGTTAAAAAAGGGTTTTCTTCCTTATTTCTTGGATAGCATAACGAATTTGCTATGTTACGTAACAAAATTTGGGAGCCATTGAATTACCGCGAATTAACAGATTTCGCGAAATAAGCAATCGCGACTTAACGGGATTTATATATGCGTTATATAAAATATAATTATAAAATATAATTAATCGATTAATTTTTTCCCCGATTAATAGAACAAATTTTTTATTATATAGTTTTTTTTGGCCTAATGATTGCTGAAGTTAAATTTATTTTAGAGGCTAATTTATTCAAAGTTTTGATTTTGATTCTCAAGTTAAGAGATCAAATTCAAATAATTTCTTTTTAAAAAAGCCATTATTTTTGTATAGTTTATCTTAAGTTTTTTGGGTTAGCAGCAATAGTTTTACCAAGAAGTAAGTACAGTGAATGAAGAAAAAAGGTGTGTCTTGAAAAAACAATTTTTCTATGATAATTTCTTAACCTTTACATTTTTAATAGCCTATTTTCTTAATTTTTTTTTCTTACAGAGAATTTTAAGAAAAAACTTGAAGGTCTCCTGGGGAGCACATCGATCTCTGGCAGCGTTGCGAATTTGGCTTCTACCACATGTAAACCTCAAATTCCGCCCCCGAGGAATGCACATGAAAGTTTTGAAAGTTTGGATCACTATCAAAATGCTCAGGAGATTAGAAACAGATCTAAGTTGCAAAAATAATACAAATGAAGGGATTATATTGTTGGAGACGAGAAATTCTAATTACAATGTTGTGGTAGATATTCAATTTGAATGTTAAATATATTAGATACAGATATTTAAGTAATTAAAAAAATGTAATTTAAACATTGGTGAATCTCAATTAAATGGTTTGTGATGTAAATACTCTAATGATATTTTAGATTTACTTTAAAAAGATAAACACCTTTGAATATAGAATAAAAGGCAATTAAATGCCAAGAACCCAAAATTTGAACCATTTCTACTGGGGTAGAGAAAAGACAAGTTGGTAAAATGATTAGCATTCCTAACAATGCACCTACAACTACAACATTAATGTTATTCCCTGCTGAGAAACAACAAGCTTGTCAAAACTTTTGTTAGTTGTTATTGTAAAGAATGCATCAATTCTTGTTTATCATAAGAGTTTACTGTTTTGTGAATCATTATTCATATTCTGGAAAGTTTGTTTTGAAAATTATACATTGATTTATTTCTCAAACGATTTTTGAAAACCTTTCAAATAGCCCTTTTAATTTTTACATAATGTTATAGAGGATTTTTAATTCACCCATCCATTGAGACATAAAAATATTGCTTGATTTTATTTATTAATTCCTACATCTGTGATATTTTTTGTATTCATTTTTAAAATAAAAAACTATGGTAAATAATGAAAAAAATCTATGCAAATTGATTCCAAAATAAAATGTTATTTAACTAAATATCATCATCAAATCTCAAAAACAAATTGTAACATTAACATGCTTTCTCTTGAATAAACTTGCATTTGCATGTTATCTGACTAAAGGGTGAACCCAGAGATGGGCATACTTTCAAATTAATATAGAGACTATTGGTAATGCCATGCTTTAAATGAAATATTTGGTTTAACTCTTAACATATTATGTCCAAATATGATTTTAAAATCAAATAAAATTTATAATATTTGAATTAATTGCAATAGCTATTAAAAATATCTTTGGCTCTTTTTAAAATTTGAATCATTACAAAACCAAAACATTTAATTTAGAATAGGTTTATTTATTTTCTTGGAGAAAATTAAAGTTTTTGTTAAATCATTGCCACTAAAAAATGTATGTACATGTATATTTATTTTGTACATAATAGCTGTAACATTTAGGTTTGAGACTTGTACACAGACTTGATAATTATTTAAGTGTACTACATATCCAAACTGAGTTAATATTTACATTATAAACTGTCTTAGAAATCTCCTTAAAAGTACGCCTGACAATGTTATAAAGTGACTTAATATTTGTTGGATCATTACCTCTTTAACTAAAGCTATTAGTAAGGTTGTTGTGCTGGGACCACAAGTTTAGCCATTATTAGTAAGGCCTTTTTCTAAATAAATTTAAACTTAGTTTTATGGACCAGTGGATTCATTTCTCACTGAAAAAGAAGCCATTGTCAGATAAATATTTTGTATATTTTATTCATGTCATTAAAATGACTAATAACATGACTAATACATTTTATGAAAGGAAATCCATTAATTGATGCCACTTGGTAACAAATAAAAAAAGGGGGAACAAATGATCTAGTTTATTTTGGTCAGGAAACATGCACTCCTGTGTGATCAAATGAGATCTAATTTTGTGAAGAAAAAAATATTTTTAACCAAAATACATTATGAATGTTATTTTTTATTTGTACCTATGACTTTGAAATTAAAAGTTTATCTTAATGTGAAATGGTTTCCAAGCTGGTATTTTTACCTATATATTTGTTACCTCGTTATCCAACTTGGGTTGCTGAACAGTCTTGGTGGACATTTTGGTGAAATGATATAAAATATTCGCGGAAATGGGGGTCCAGGAAAATGATTCTAAGAATACAAGAGGTGAAGGACCTTATGATATTTAATACTTTTTTCTGTTAATGGACATGAAGTAAAAAGTTTATTTTTTAAGTCCTCATTCCCCCAATATTTAAAATGCAAAGTTTATAATAATTTATAAAATACACATCAATAAAGTTTAAGGGACAAGAATGCAGTCAGAGGTTTATGTGATTGATGTTTTACTTATACGCTTTAGTATTAAAGAAGGAATTGAGAGCAATAAACATGAAATGTCAGGCCAGAAAAACGTTGACCATATAGATGTTGACCAAGATGATATTTATTGCTTGTACATAACTTATTTTTTATGGTTTTTGTGTGTATGTTCCTGTTATTCTTAAGTTGTGATTTATTTAAAGAGTAATTTAAATAGTTATTAAAAAGAAACATTCATCTCCTCATCATTTTTCTGTTACAGGTTGTGCTTTAACTTTATCCATAAGAAATCATATACGTTTCTTTTTCACAGGTAGAAGTTATTACAGAATCTCCACAAATTCAACAACATGTAACAACAAGTGTTAATAAGTTAGCTTAATTTTAGTAATTTGTAAGTATATTATTTAAATTTTATAATTAATGTTCAAGGCCCAGCTAAATTCTTTTATGGCTTCATGCGGCATCTCCTGCGCAGTGGCATAAAGTGTTTGTGTCGGTAAGTGGATTTCTGTTTCTGGTGCCTGGCCACAGTGATATCAGCTGAGGTTCTAAAGAGCGACTTATCCAAAAATAGAGCTTCATCATTGATCCCTGTTTCTCAAGAGTGGAATGTTCTGATGAAGCTTTCTTGCCAAATCTGTTTTCCACACTAAAACCAATGTCTCAAAATGTCCCAATAGGAATCATCAAACATCGATTTTAGATTTAACCAATTATTTATTAAAAATTGACACTACCATAAACATTCAGTGAAAGCCAGGCTATTTCTTTTGTAAAACAGGAAGCCATATATTGTTTAAAAATCTCAATTTAATATGCAAAATTTAATGGCATATGAATTAAACATTTAGTAATAAACTGCGTCAATGTAAGTTAAAAATAATAACAGTGTCGGGGGATTTGTTACATTTCCATAAAATTCTTTGTTTTTTGGTGTTCTAAAATTGATTTCTTTACAAACTAATGCTCCTTTTATTTTCATATATTTTATATATTAATTGTACACATGAATAATTTTATCAATTTAACATTTAACTATACAAACATATAGTCTAAAAAAATAAAAACATTGTGTTTCAGCACTCAAACAGAAATAAACTTTCAAAGTACATTTATTTTCACATTTAAAGGCAGCAAACTATAACACCTTTATAGATTCATATCTATACATGTATATATCTATCATTGACATGGTAGTAAGGTTGTAACTTTTGATTGTGATTTAGGTCAAACAATTTAAATGAGATTTTGTGTTCACTGCCAGTATCTGTTGCAGGCTACTTGGAAATAAGATGCTTTAAACTGAGATTAAAAACGCCATCTTCTTAAGGATGTAATGTTGGATATAAGCAAATATACCCCAATTTTATATGGTAGTTGAATTCAAATTTAATTATTAATACTTATAATTCAAGGATTATTAATTTTTTTAAAAACAAAACTCATTACAACATCCCTCATTTTTTATATTTAAAAAGATCTAGTCAATGCCTGGTGTGTTATTCATTATATTGTTTAAATCTTCGAAATATGGCATTGGCAATAATTAAGTCGAGTCTCATTTTACCTGCATTTGATTAAAAGGAAAAAAAAGAAGAATATTCCATTATTTCCATGTTAACAAATATTAAACAACAATATAATATACATTAAATAAAACTAAATTTTATTGAGAGAAGAAAATCATTCAAAATAATCAAAAGAGAAAAGTGATATTTACATTTAACTTAGAGTTTAGTTTAATATTATGAACTGCTAAATTAAATATAAAATTATTATTTTTTAAAAACATTGTATATTCGTATTTCCATAAACTTGTATTATTTGCTACCATTTATTTTCTTTGATTTACACAACAGTTTAGTAGATTTTATTTTATTTTCTTACATATTGTCATATTGCATTATTCATTTTAAAAAAATAAATTAAAATCAAAGCAAGGAGGGGAGCATAATTTAGGACTTAAGGTTTGAAAGACACAACGATGAAAATTTTATGAGCTCATTAATCTCAGACACATTGCAAACAAGACATCAGGAGCACACTATAATCCCTTATGTTAAAATAAGGGCTGTTATCGATTAATTTAAATATAATTGTTAACTTTTGAAAATTAACGAATAATTATCGTTAATTTCGATTAAAGCCAAAAATAGAAATTTATGACGTCATTAAACTGAACATTTCAAGGGAAGTAACAAAAACAAGTAATTGACTTTTTTATTTTATTGAGTTATTTCCCCTGGTTCACAGACATTGACAAATTAAGAGTATATTGAACTAAATTTTATGAGAATGCGTTGATACTTGATCTGATGTTTGTGCAGAAGGTGGTACGTCAGCGATGTATTTGATCCTTTAAAAGAGAATTGTTTATGGCAGTGAACACAGTAAACTTTTTTACCATCTTCGGCTTTGCCATCTGCAGTTAGCTTAAAAACAAAATTTTTGCTCAACTTTCCAGTTATATGTTTAAATTTAACTGCGCTGATGCTGTCAGCCATTTTTTAGTTGACGTCTGCCGGTCCACATAAATTAATAAAATAAATTATAATATTATGAGGGAGAAGTTTGTACGTAAAAAAATATATAAATTATTAATAATTAGTTATTTATTCATAAATTTTTTTAAAATATTAGAAATATTTTCTTTAATTTAATCAAATTTTTATCGATTAAAATAATTTTTATAGATAAAATTTTTTAACGATTAATCGAGAAATTAATCGTTATTCCCGCAGCCCTAGTTAAAATGATATTACTCATTATTACACTTCAATCCTTTCAATAGGATTTATTATTTTACCAAATTGATTTATGATAAATTGAACAGGCTCATTAACTCTAGACTCGGAGTTTGAAACACAGGCTCATTTAGTCTATAAACGCAAACAGAATTATTCACTCTACACACATAGACTCATTTATAGTCAACACAAACAGAATCATTCACTCACACATTCTGACACAATCATTCACTCACACATTCTGACACAATCATTCACTCACACATTCTGACACAATCATTCCCTCGCACATTCTGACACAATCATTCACTCGCACATTCTGACACAATCATTCACTCGCACATTCTGACACAATCATTCACTCGCACATTCTGACACAACCATTCACTCGCACATTCTGACACAACCATTCAATCACACATTCTGACACAATCATTCACTCACACATTCTGACACAATCATTCACTCACACATTCTGACACAATCATTCACTCACACATTCTGACACAATCATTCACTCACACATTCTGACACAATCATTCACTCACACATTCTGACACAATCATTCACTCACACATTCTGACACAATCATTCACTCACACATTCTGACACAATCATTCACTCACACATTCTGACACAATCATTCACTCACACATTCTGACACAATCATTCACTCGCACATTCTGACACAATCATTCACTTGCACATTCTGACACAATCATTCACTCACACATTCTGACACAATCATTCACTCACACATTCTGACACAATCATTATACTTTGCTATTAAAATAAATTGGCAAAGATGACATTGGTACTTACTTAGCAACAATCGATGCTAAACAAAATGACAAGCTGGGAAACAAATACAAGCAATCATCTCAGAAACCCTGAGATAAATATCACTATTTACACAATTGTTGTGCTATACAAATTTTAGCCAGTTTTTTTGTTTGTGGAATTATTTAATATTTCTTAATTTTTTACTTCTGCATTAACAGAAATCTTCCACAGCAGAGTTTGGATTGTTCATAAAACAACATAGTTACATACCAAGAATTCTCTAGATTTTGTGTCTACCTTTAAACATTAAAACTAAGAGGAATATAATTGCTATATATTTGTGGGTATAACAGCACAATTATCTTACAGTTGCACCCAGTGGAATGTAAAACAATAAGTAAATATGATAATGGATGTATGACACCATCAATTTTTACCAGTAGCAAAACTATTTGTATTTGTATTTACAGTAGAAGTCCATTAGTCCGGCATCCAACAGTCCGGAAAGCCCGATAGTCCGGCATCGCTCCGGAAAATTGTAAACAAAAAAAATTTCTCCAAAGTGTGTCTTTCAAGCAAATAAAAACGCTCGAGAGCTATTCGGAAGTTTTCGGGGTAGTTCAGGATCACCCGGAAGCGCTCTGTAAACCCTCAGCCTACTCAAAATCGTGAAGAAAGTGACTCAGATGCCGAAACGGAAGAAAAGGAAAAAATCAGCTGGGCAGAAGCTGCAGAATCATTAAATAAGTTTATCTCTTTTACTGAGGCTAGTACTAGCTACAGTGCGTCAGAAATTATTGATTTCCAAATCATTAGAAATAAATTTTATAATTAACACCCAAAGTCAAGAAAACAAAAAGACATTCGTGACTTTTTTTTAATATAAGTGAAATATGTTTTATAGTATGTGAACATACATTATATGAAATGTAAAATAAACTTTGTTGTATTTGCAGCAATAATAATTGCATACTGTATTTGTATTTTAATTATTAACCTAATTGTTCTTATAATTATGATTTATGTATGTATGTAGTTAAAAAAACAAAGTACATTTGTTTTACGGCAAAGCCTACACTAAAAAGAAGGGGCACCGCCCGATAGACCGGAATTTTCGATAGTCCGGCACCGAGCCGGTCCCGAACGTGCCGGATTATCGGACTTCTACTGTACTAGACACACATAGTACTGTTAAATAAAGTAGGTAAAATTTAAGATTTAATTGTATTAACCTTAAGCTTCCTTTTAATTAAAGGTAACATTACTTGAATGAGGAAGACATTGTCTCTAAAAAATTATATACAAACCGGGTGACATGAATGATAAAAATAAGCTATTTCATATTCACTAACTTGATGAGATTGCTTAAAAGAAACTCAAGCAATAAAATGGGAAAATGTGATATTAAATAACTGACTTATTTAGAAAATTTTTATTTAAAGAAATTAAAAAATGCAGTTCATTGCAATACTTCATTAGTTAAGCTAACAGAAGGATAAGTTAAATTTATTACCAAAAAATCTTTGTAATCCCTGAAATTGCTTTTCTTTTCTTTGGCTACCAAAAATAAAATACTAACCAAAATTAAATCTAAGTAAGGTAGTTTATACAAAGGTGATTGAGGAGGGACAGGAGCACTGCACACGTCTGCTGACCGCTACTAATTTATTGGTTCTGAACCTACAGCTATGTAACCAGTTGCTCTATGACGTAATCTCCTGACGACAGTGAAGATACTACCAAAAACAATAATAACAACGGGAATTCCCAATCCTGCCGAGATGATGATGATGACCATGGTTGAAATGGAATCTTCTGGAGGTTTGCCGTAGCCTACAGCAGCAGACCTGGAAACAATATGGTTAAAACAAGGAATGAGCTGTGCTTTCAATCATTTATCTGAAGAAAACTAAATGTAATTCAACATACATTATTTATAAATAAAATTTGTATTTGCTTATTCTTCAATTACTTTAATTCATAGTAATAAAAAATTTAAAAACAGAAAATTTTTTGGCAATATACACAGAAACATTTGATCATTAAATATTTTACGTAACAATTGTTGGAATAAGAATTGTTAATTCTGTGTTCAATGACCAATAGTGAAATAGATATTTATCTGAAATGATGATCTATGGTAGATTTCAGATTAATATACTGTCCTTAAATGCTGAGTATTTTGTTCTTATAGTATTTCCTTTCATACTTTGTTCAAATATGTTTTTATTTACTATAAGTACTTGCAAATGAGCCGAATTGAAAATCCAAAAATAAATATCAAATCAAGTCACGTACGCACATAAATACATGAAACTGCATATAAAACTTCACATTTGGCTACGATGCTTTTTTAATTTTGTAATTCTTAAGACATTTATATGAAAGCATGGTTTTAAAATCTTCCCAATGATGCTATGGATTATTTTTTTTTATATTATAACTGTGTACTTTCTTTGTGCTCCATGTGAGTGACGTAGGTACTTAAGTTTGATCTAATTACATCTTAGCAGTAGAAGCAGATCACTAAATTAAGTAGAGGACTTTTTATATTTTTCTTCTCTACATTTGTATCCAAAGAAAACATTCTGTGCAAACCTGAATAAGACTTTTTTCAATTTGTAACCATTTTGTTGCTTGAGGCAAATTGAAAACAAATTTGACTCAGAGCTGAAACAACAAATGTGGCCAAGCAACAAGTGCTCTGCACAACAGAAAAAACTTGCTAGGTAGACACGATGCCGTTCAGCACTAATCACAACAGACAAAACTTGCTAGGTAGAAACGGTGCCGTTGAGCACTAATCACCACAAAAATAAGTCATGAAGATGGTTGGCAATGGTTTGATGATTCACCAAAGGTGAGGCTGACAAGCCAAATGGTAACAAAAATCAAAATCTGAGAAATGATTGGTAAAAACAACAACAGGATCTGGTGTATGTGATCTTAGGTGATATCTGGTGTATGTGATCCTAGGTGATATCTGGTGTATGTGATCCTAGGTGATATCTGGTGTATGTGATCCTAGGTGATATCTGGTGTATGTGATCTTAGGTGATATCTGGTGTATGTGATCTTAGGTGATATCTGGTGTATGTGATCCTAGGTGATATCTGGTGTATGTGATCCTAGGTGATATCTGGTGTATGTGATCCTAGGTGATATCTGGTGTATGTGATCCTAGGTGATATCTGGTGTATGTGATCCTAGGTGATATCTGGTGTATGTGTACATTCAATAACAATGACTGTACAATACTGTACATTCAATAACAATGACTGTACAATACTGTACATTCAATAACAATGACTGTACATTCAATAACAATGACTGTACATTCAATAACAATGACTGTACATTCAATAACAATGACTGTACATTCATAAATAAGGTTGCTTACCATGCAGTGTAATTATTTTTGACATAGAAACCATCTTTGGGCAGACCAAATGAAATATTTGCAATGCGAATAATGACAGACTTGTCGTTCCACAAAGAGGAGTTGAATGCCCAAATAACAGTGCCATTGAGCTGTTCAGCTTGATGAGGTCGATCGGTTAAGTCTTTTAACTTGTAGTGGTTCACTTCCGTGGCAGTGTTACGTCCCCTGGACTTACTGATATAAGCCACAGGCTTCCACTGGAAAAACCCTGAAGTTTCTCGTGCTTGGGGGTTAGTCAGCCAGTCAGTTATCTGGGGAAAAACACAAAATTCTGAGTCTAGAGAAAAACACAAAATTCTGAGTCTGGGGAAAAATACAAAATTCTGAGAACATCAAATTTCATATATAAATTATTTTAAAATTTGATTCATACAAGCATTCTCTCAGGAGCTGTTTGATAATTTAACAAATTTAGCATTTAATTATGAGTTCTTGTAGTGACATATTACACAGCAAAGTTGAATTTAGACTGTAATACATGATAGACGCTCCTTCAATGATTAGCATAGCCATAAAATTAGTTTGAAATTAACAGGACTAAATCAGTTCAGTTCAATAACGCCATTCAAGTATCAAGGGGGAACTATAAATGAACACAATGAGATCATTTCGGAGATGAAAGAAAGATTAACAGCAGGAAACCGCTCCTACTTCAGCTTACAAAAACTCCTAAGAAGCAAAATCCTCTCAAGGGGAACAAAGAAAATAATATACACTACGATTATAAGGCCGGTAGTAACACACGCTAGTGAGACTTGGACCCTGACCAGAAAGGCAGAGAACCTACTCAATATTTGGGAGAGGAAAATCCACCGGAAAATATAATATGGCCCTGGGATAGAAAATGATATCTGGAGAATTCGTACAAACCAAGAGCTTTTTGACCTTTGACCAACTAGTGGTTCCTCCGCTCTGTCCACCGAATCCAGTCTTCACGTGCATAGGTAGACATACCTAGATCACAGAGGGTTTGAGACCCGTCGGCTACCCTCACCAGGTTTAGCCAGCCAGTCAAAGCCGTTGCCCGGGGTGTGGCCACTGCACACGCTACAGTTTCTAGGAGCCACTGGTGAGAGCTGAGTGACAAGTGGGGACCAAGGGTGGACGAACTACCCCCAAGAGAGTACGACGTGTTCTCCCACCGGAGGTGCTACCCCGCCTTGAGCACCCCATACACAAACCAAGAGCTATACCATCTGTACAAAGACCCTCCCATTGTCACAAGTATTAAAAAAGGAAGACTACGCTGGGCAGGACATGTTGAAAGGATGTCAGAATGTAGGGCACCAAAAAATTATTTTACAGGCAGAAACCAGGGGGCAGACGACTCACTGGTCGCCCAAGACTGAGGTGGATCGATGATGTGGAAACGGACTTACAACAGCTGGGGGCTTGGGCATGGAGAAGGAAAGCCATCGATCGATCTGAATGGAAGGATGTGGTGGAGCAGGCCAGGGCCTTACATGGGCTGTAGCGCCACTGATGATGAAATCAGTTCAGCAACTCCTCTCAACAGTCGTGACATAATTCAATCAGCTCTAACGTATTTATCTTGAACGTTTACAGATGTCAAAAAATGTTGTAAGCATTAATTAATGATACATTTCTAAAAGATTAAAAGTGGCTATGGAAAATATATCTATGTGTACATGTGAATGTTATGTGGCTATGGAAAATATATCTATGTGTACATGTGAATGTTATGCATAAATTCAATGAGTGCAACCACAAAGCAGGGCCGGATTAAGCCATCTTGGTGCCCAAGGCACAAATCCACATGGGTGCCCCCTTCTGCCCCGATCCCTCACTGACCCCTGGTATGTTCAATATTAAGCAAACCAACTAACAAACAAAACAGTTGTTAACACACAGGGGCGTCACAAGGGATTGCGGGAGGTGCGTTCAATCCATGAACTACCGAACTGGATGACACCCACCCTAGTGACGCCGCTGTTAACACATATGTTTGTACAAGTAAAGTAAGTGAGTCCCATAACCCGAAGGTCTTAGGGGATCCCTAAAGTTTCCTTTAACGCTTACTCAAGGCTTGTTTATACCTGGTGGGTGCCCCAATTCCCTTCCGGAGGTCAGCAGAGGACTTTCTTAGCGTATCATTTATATTGGCTTTGCGTGGGCTCGATCCCACGCCCCTCAGCTTTGTGAGGCGAGCGCACTACTGACTTCGCTATCCAGCCACTAACCAGAGTGTACTAGTATCACTCAAATAAAACCTACTATAAGTTATTTCTGTATTAAAATTAATATTTAATTAATTTTGTAAAAATAATAGACAAACATGCTGTAACTTTTTAATACATGAGAAAGTCAGAGAAAGCAAACCTTTACATTTTAAAGTTATTTATTCTAGATTTAAATCTTTAAAAGTACATCATCAAAGTTAATTTTGCGCAAAATGTCAGTCTCAATCATCAGCAAAGATAAGGAATCAAGCCTTTCTTATTTCATTATAGATCTACTTGTATCTTTTATACCTTTTAACTGAGAAAAAGAGCGCTCAGTTAAAACGTTCGTAAACATTAATGTTAAAAATATGCGCAAGTCTATTTTTACATTGGAAAAGCAAACTGGATGTTGTCTCTATTACTTTGTATAATTCTGCATGACTCAACGTGTTGTTTTCAGATTTTGATGCACGAAACTTGTGGCAAATATATGAGTGTAACTTTTGTAGTTCAGTATATAAATTATTGTTCAGATCTTCAGGATAAGCATTTATTAGTCCTATATAACACTGAGATGTTTGTGGTACATCGACCAGACAAGAAAATCTAACTGCTATATCATTATATACCTATCCTCATCTACCCATCACTGTCTCAAGTTTGTCAACAAATGGCGTTAAAAGCAAATATGCGAAATTTGTCTCTGGCTGTCAGAGATACCTCAGGAGCATCACCATCAATGACCACTGTCTTTCATGCAAGTGATATGCCAGTAAAGAATACAAATCAGCACACGTGCTCATTTTGTAGAGCTTGACTGAATCTGTGAAAATGTAACACTTCTTCCCAAAAGACAAGCGTGAGAGCAAATTCTAATTCTTGTATCTTCTTTGCAATTTTTGTCTGCTTCTCTTATGTTGTCCCCCTTCTGTGACAGGTCTTATTGTAAACACTCTAACGCTTCTATAATCTGAGGATGAGACTTTAGAATAGATTTAGTTCCAACAGCATGTGCTTCCCATCTGGTATCGGAAAGACGTTTACCAGCGTTCAATCCACAAAGCATCCTTTCAGAATCTTCCATCTGTTGGTTGAAGCTGAGAAAAAAGTATCGATCAGTTGCACTGTATGTAAGAAATTTACTGCCTCTTAACAAGAGTCAAAGGCACTTCTGCCTACCAGATTTAGTGAATGGGTAGCACAGGGTATGTAGATAGAAAACTAAATTTTCCTCTAGAATTTTGTTCTGCATGCCCTTGTAATACAAAGACATATTAGCTGCGTTATCCGGGACTGACCTCTGCATTTCGCAAAATCAATATTGCAAACTTCAAGTAAGTACTGCAACTCTTGCTTAGCCATACCTTCACCGGTGTGACTTTGCAGCTCCAAGAAAGTAAAAAAGTGCTCAATGGGCACTCCATCTACCACATATCGAAGAACAACGCTTCACTGATCTATAAGTGAAATATTGGGTATTGACAAGCTGAAATAACCGGAAGCCTTTACTTCATCTATAATTACTTGATGGACTTTTGGGGACATAATTTTAATCAGTTCTTCACATATAGTTTGGGATACATAAGAAGGATTTCCTTTTCCAGAATTTCCTTATTTCGCAATGTGTGATGCTAAAAATGGATCAAACTGACTGACCAACGCCAGCAACCCTAGAAAATTCTATTTTGTAAAGATCAAATTTTCTCATTTGTCCCTTTAAAAGCTATTTCAGGGGTGGATTAAGATTGCGCGGGGCCCCTAGCTTCAATTCTACCTGAGGCCCTGTCCAGCCACTTTATTATACAATTTAATAAGTTTGGGGTCCCTTAATTTAGTCTTAAATCATTGGGGGCCCTTGGCTTTAGCCCAATCAGCCTTCCATTAAAATTTCCCCTGTGCGATTTAATATTACATTTGCTATTTGCTAACGGCATGTCGATTATGGACAATATACTAATTTTTCTTGAGTACGTGTGGTGCCCCCCAAACGCTTGGTGCCCAAGGCATGTGCCTTGTTTGTCTATAGGTTAATCCAGGCCTGCCACAAAGAGTGATTTATGTGAAATATTACCCAATAATTTTATTCAGTTGGAGGCCAAAACAAAGGTCTCATTACAACTGGGTCTCACAGTTACACTAGGTTTAAAAATGAATACCTGATAGTCAAATATTTATGAGTTACATTTATTTTATTAATTACAATATATTTTACACTGTACTTTGGATTTAAATGTACAAAAATAATTTTGACCAGTTGTGTGAGTAAAACAAACAGCCAGATACATGCTGTAGTTTTGATGGGACTTTACTTTTTTATAAGTGTGGAAGAAGGTGGGGATATTTTTTTGTCCAACAAAATTTTGGGGATTTTTCTTCATCTAACAAAATTTTGGGGATTTTTCTTCATCTAACAAAATTTTCAGCAGAATTTTACCTTGGCATCGCACACAGCCATAAAACCTTTGTAAGTACACATTGAGGAGAATAAGAATGGGGCAGCTTTGATAAGTGAGAGCGTTAATATTTTTGGTAGATAAAAGTGAAATATTTATTTTTAAAATATTGCAAAGATATGAATATATTTTGTGATCAATGTATAAGATTTATTCTCAGTGACAGTAATTAATGCGTATCCTACTTTTGGGGAGTAGTGCACACTAAACCAATAAATACAAACCCCTAAAAATTACTTAAACACTCATGTTTTTTTAGATTTCTTACAATATATCAACTTTGCAGGGGATAGCAACAAGAAACCAAGCCAGAGTTCTGCATTGATTTGTACGGCCAGGGCCGGCCCTGTGTACGGCCATATGAAGGAAAAGTATCAATAGGCAATATACTCTTTACCACACTCACCTAAAATACACCTGGAGCATATTCATCATGCCACACTCACCTGAAATACACCTGGAGCATATTCATCATCAATAGACTTTGTAAGATCCACGTCCATTTCATTTTTGGATTTACTGATGACAGCGACTTCAAGGGCAAAACGTGAATTGCTAAATGAAGGCGTGTAGTTGGCTACGACGAAGTCAAACAATGTTTCATTGGAGTTGAACAACAATCTCGGTAAGTCTGAGCCTCTTCCATTCTCTCCTTTCACGGTAAACTGGAACATTTTCAAGTTTATACTTTAAATATGAGCAGTTTGAAAGCGACTTATAAATTAATGTGTGTTATGATGTAGCACATTTTGGCATAGAATGATACAGGGCTTTTTAACATTGCATTTTACTTTCTTTATTTAACATCAAAATTTATATTTTATTTTTGAAACGAACTCCACAGTTTTTGAAATATTTATTTAATAAATCAAAATGTTTTGGATGAATGAATACTAGCATTGTAAGAGCAAGGGTAAAATAACTAGCATTGTAAGAGCAAGGGTAAAATACTAGCATTGTAAGAGCAAGGGTAAAATAGTAGCATTGTAAGAGCAAGGGTAAAATACTAGCATTGTAAGAGCAAGGGTAAAATACTAGCATTGTAAGAGCTAGGGTAAATTACTATCATTGGAAGAGCAAGGGTAAAATACTAGCATTGTAAGAGCAAGGGGTAAAATACTATCATTATAAGAGCAAGGGTAAAATACTAGCATTGTAAGAGCAAGGGTAAAATACTAGCATTGTAAGAGCAAGGGTAAAATACTAGCATTGTAAGAGCAAGGGTAAAATACTAGCATTGTAAGAGCAAGGGTAAAATACTAGCATTGTAAGAGCAAGGGTAAAATACTAGCATTGTAAGAGCAAGGGTAAAATACTAGCATTGTAAGAGCAAGGGTAAAATACTAGCATTGTAAGAGCAAGGGTAAAATACTAGCATTGTAAGAGCAAGGGTAAAATAATAGCATTGTAAGAGCAAGGGTAAAATACTAGCATTGTAAGAGCAAAGGGTAAAATACTAGCATTGTAAGAGCAAGGGTAAAATACTAGCATTGTAAGAGCAAGGGTAAAATAGTAGCGTTGTAAGAGCAAGGGTAAAATAGTAGCGTTGTAAGAGCAAGGGTAAAATAGTAGCGTTGTAAGAGCAAGGGTAAAATAGTAGCGTTGTAAGAGCAAGGGTAAAATACTAGCGTTGTAAGAGCAAGGGTAAAATACTAGCGTTGTAAGAGCAAGGGTAAAATACTAGCGTTGTAAGAGCAAGGGTAAAATACTAGCATTGTAAGAGCAAGGGTAAAATAGTAGCATTGTAAGAGCAAGGGTAAAATAGTAGCGTTGTAAGAGCAAGGGTAAAATACTAGCATTGTAAGAGCAAGGGTAAAATAGTAGCATTGTATGAGCAAGGGTAAAATAGTAGCGTTGTAAGAGCAAGGGTAACATACTAGCGTTGAAAGAGCAAGGGTACAATAGTAGCGTTGTAAGAGCAAGGGTAAAATACTAGCATTGTAAGAGCAAGGACAAAATACTAGCATTGTAGGAGCAAGGGTAAAATACTAGCATTGTAAGAGCAAGGGTAAAATACTAGCATTGTAAGAACAAGGGTAAAATAGCATTGTAAGAGCAAGGGTAAAATAGCATTGTAAGAGCATGGGTAAAATACTAGCATAGTAAGAGCAAGGGTAAAATACTAGCATTGTAAGAGCAAGGGTAAAATACTAGCATTGTAAGACCAAGGGTAAAATAATAGCATTGTAAGAGCAAGGGTAAAATACTAGCATTGTAAGAGCAAGGGTAAAATACTAGCATTGTAAGAGCAAGGGTAAAATACTAGCATTGTAAGAGCAAGGGTAAAATAGTAGCATTGTAAGAGCAGGGTAAAATACTACATTGTAAGAGCAAGGGTAAAATACTAGCATTGTAAGAGCAAGGGTAAAATACTAGCATTGTAAGAGCAAGGGTAAAATACTAGCATTGTAAGAGCAAGGGTAAAATACTAGCATTGTAAGAGCAAGGGTAAAATACTAGCATTTTAAGAGCAAGGGTAAAATACTAGCATAGTAAGAGCAAGGGTAAAATACTAGCATTGTAAGAGCAAAGGTAAAATACTAGCATTTTAAGAGCAAGGGTAAAATACTAGCATTGTAAGAAAAAGGGTAAAATACTAACATTGTAAGAGCAAGGGTAAAATAACTAGCATTGTAAGAGCAAAGGTAAAATACTAGCATTTTAAGAGCAAGGGTAAAATACTAGCATTGTAAGAAAAAGGGTAAAATACTAACATTGTAAGAGCAAGGGTAAAATAACTAGCATTGTAAGAGCAAGGGTAAAATACTAGCATTGTAAGAGCAAGGGTAAAATACTAGCATTGTAAGAGCAAGGGTAAAATACTAGCATTGTAAGAGCAAGGATAAAATACTAGCATTGTAAGAGCAAGGATAAAATACTAGCATTGTAAGAGCAGGGGTAAAATAGTAGCATTGTAAGAGCAAGGGTAAAATACTAGCATTTTAAGAGCAAGGGTAAATAACTAGCGTTGTAAGAGCAAGGGTAAAATACTAGTATTGTAAGAGCAAGGGTAAAATACTACCATTGTAAGAGCAAGGGTAAAATACTAGCATTGTAAGAGCAAGGGTAAAATACTAGCATTGTAATGAGGGAGATAATGTAACCAGTTTAGACTGTGGGGTAAATGTAAAGTGTTGTAGTTACTTTTCAAAGCTATGGTTTTATTTCAATATCAAAATTTAGTTTATTAGATAAATGGATGTGAAGATATTTATCATATAATTAAGGCTATAGGATTAATGAATGTGAAGATATTTATCATATAATTAAGGCTATAGGATTATTGGATGTGAATATATTTATCATAGAGTTAAGGCTATAGGATTAATGGATGTGAAGATATTTATCATAGAATTAAGGCTATAGGATTAATGGATGTGAAGATATTTATCATATAATTAAGGCTATAGGATTAATGGATGTGAATATATTTATCATATAATTAAGGCTATAGGATTATTGGATGTGAAGATATTTATCCATTTCTAATTTCTGACAGAAAAGCATCCAGCTAAGTACAAACAAAATCTTTGTAAATCCAAATGCTGACATATTATGAGACTAAGATAGAACTTTAAAAATAGTACATACAGCAAAACTGATGCTGCCGTTGCGGGTTTCATTTGTTTTAAGATTTACATCAGATGTTGTGTTAAATACAAAGGTGTTATCTTTTTCAACAACTGCAGGATCCCATGTAAACAGACTGAAATCTCTGATGTTCCAGCTTGATGCATTCAGTTTCTTCTCACATTCTTCCAAATCTGCAGAGTCATCTTGGTCATCATATTCCAGCAACTGGAGACAGATTTTTAAAAGTATAAGTTTGGTTTAGAATAATTTTAAAAACAAAATGTCAGTTACCCAAAAGAGTAAAAAAGCTCCTAAAATTTAATTTTACTTGATAAAGCCCCAATGGTGCAGATGAAGTTTGAATTTAAAGCCTGAAGACTGCACCTCTCATTCAGTCAAAGAATTTGCTTGTTTATTAAATGCTATAGTTTTAAACTTCCGGTTTTTTATAGTTATTTTTAATATGTGTAATACTTTAAAGAAATGTTTAAAAAAATACTTATTACAACAAATAATAATTTATTTTACCCTGGTAAAGGCCACGCCAAATAAATAAACTTCATTAATAGGAGACTTAAAGTTGATGGCATCAATTAAGGACTCATTTGCTTCCATGATTTTTGTCCAATTAAAGGTTAAATCTGTATCTTGTTCTTTGGTATGAGCTATAATAATTGTTGGAACTCCAATGGTGCTGAAAACATAGTAAAGATTATCATGCTTTTCGCTGGAAGCTTTAGCATAGACAATATTTGAGCCATTCTGTTTGGCCTTCTCACAGTCTTCTTTGTAGTCATCACAATTGGGCCATGATACGACATTCACCTAAAGATTGACAAGTTTAAAAATTAATTGTAGTTTGTTGCCTCCTGTAATTATAATCTATACAGTAAGTCTAATAAAATAATTGTATCAAGATTATTTTGTTATTTAATCCATTTGTATTATGTCTAAAACTCAGCAATACATTAAAAAAATAATAATGAAATCGGTAAAACCTGGGGTAATGGTGTGTGGGAAGAGCATTAAATTAATCATTAAAATTTTGATGTGACTGATAAAAATTTATCCTTTCATCAAAACAGTTTTTGGCTTTTCAGAAAATGCCTCAATTATTAACAAGTTTATGTGTTTTTTTATGTGTGGTCATAATCAATGATCCCTCTAAGGTCTGTTGGTCTGTGTGCAAAATAAAATAACAACTTTTGTGTAAAATTGCAAAGCAACAATTTTGCGTACATAATTTTAAATCCTACAAACACACATATTATCAAAATTTCCTGCGCAGTCATTCTAAACTGCTGTGCAGCATCTGTTAGATGTCTGTGTGGCCACTCAATTTAAAACGAACATTTGTCATAATACTTCATTTACAGAATTAAACAAATAATATTTATGGTCATGATATCATTTATAAAAATATCCCTTAGCAACCAACTGATGTACCCTTCATTTCATTGCGAATTTCATTCTCGCCCAAAAGTTCAAACATAAGTATTGTAACTTTTAGTTTGATCTTGCAGAAAAAATGAAATGGATTGATGCAGAATTTTGACAGGATGGTTTTCTTTCTTATTAATACGACTTATCAATTAGTGTATTAGTGCCTATAATTAAACTTTAATTCTTTATTCCAACATTTAAAAAATAAGGTCCTTAACAATATTAAGGACTGCGAATAGAAATAAATATTAAAATTAAGTGCAATTCAGGCTTATGATTGACACACTAGTGAGAAGAAAGAAAAAAGTGTTTATATTTTCTTATTATTCTGACTTAGAATAAAAACAACCCCGTAAAAACATAGTTTTTGACTATAAATCCCTTATATATGAGACAGAACTTAAGTATTGATTATGTTCCAAAGCGACAAACATTTACAGCCTGAAACTGAGTCAATTCCACCTGGTTAAAACATGAGATGTGTTCACCGATGGCTGGCGTGAAGTCAAGTGACCCGTAAAATGTAAACAATAGCGACTTCTACATATAGTTTTATATAGATAAACTAAAAATGTATTAATTTAATTACGGTACGTTCGATCGATCTGAAATTTTGATACGATGCATTGTTAGGTGACACGAGTCCATGTGCCAAATTTCAGCTCGATAGCATCACGGGAAGTGGGTCATTTTTTACTTTTGTTTTTCCGCCCGCCCGACGACGAACTGACAGACAGAGAGAGACGCCGGTGAAGTTAATATAAGGGACTTAAAAATCAAATATAAGGTAAATTTATGCTTCAAGGTTTCGCCTCTTTCCCCATGCTGGTTACTGTTTTTGGACACACTGATATCTTATCTTTTACAGATGCTCCTTCTATACAGAAGAGTATTGCATCCTACGCTTTATCCATGGTTTATGTCTAGCTTTCATTTTTATTAGAGTTTTATTAGCGCGCTGGACTGCCGAACCGAGACAGAGGCCGGTCACGGGTTCTACTCTCGGTGCTGGAAAGGCCCCCCGGGGCATTGTGCTAGCAACACAATCCCTTGCTCGTTAGTGGTGGCTAAATAAAACATGTGAACGCTACATCACATGCCCCATAGTCCGTCATGGAGTGGAAAGGGGGTTATTTATATATTTTATTTAAATTTTAAATATTGCCATGGTGTACACTTGATGTGCCATGTTGTGTCAAAAAAATAGTACCCTGTACATGATTAAATTTGGGAGAGGAAATATTGTGATTTATTCTACTTACAGATACAAGGAAATATTTTGATTAATCTAGATTGTACTTACATATACAAGCAAATATTGTGTTTAATCTATATTCTACTTACAGATACAAGGAAATACAGTGGAACCCACTTAAGTCGAGCCCGGTTAACTCGTCAGCTCTATTAAGTCGACCTATCTTTATTGGAACCGCCAAAATCTCTCTTTGTCTTTGCATTTTCTCATAGGTTAATTTGATTATTTTAAGTCGCCAAACCCTAATACCTCGAGCACAAAAGAGGGCCAAATTTGCCACTTAGCGTTGGTTATCTCAATCCCCATGACCAATCACCAGCTTTTGAAAATGTTAGATGTGATTTTTTAAAACCAAGGGAAGGCATAAAATTTCTAAAAATTTCGTTTCGTATGGAATAACAAAATGTACCGTGTGCAGACTTGTTGTCATTGGCAACCATTCATCCTTCAACCTCATTTTGACACTATTACTACTGCTTTGTTCTCATTGTTTCATTCATAAGAAGTGGCCGTGTGCAAAGGCCATTTAACTATTGGTTAGAATTAATTAAAATATGTCAAAGTTGAAGGTTCAAAAGGAGTTCCTAATTTACTTTTTGTACATTTTTATAGAGAAGAGTTCGCTTCGTCTAATCATATATAGGTCATGATAGACAAACAAATAACGGCAACGCCTTTGTGTAAAAAAAACAAACAAAACCCCAAAAACATGTGCATGTACATTCTCATTTATTGACGCTAGTGATGGGACGATACCAAAATCACAGGGTGCTTACTGTAAACAAGGCTCCCCAGATTTTAAAATATATAACAGACTACATACAGTTTACCCACCCCCACTGTCACTCTCCCACACCATTGTTGTTGGTTAGTCCGATTAGTATCAAGTTACCGAAGGAATTCTAAGTCCATTGTAAGCTGAGGGGACGGACCCAAGGAAGATGGTTTGGAAGAGAATGGTTCGGGGACAATGAGGGGATGTGTTTGTGTAGCTTGTAAGGAAAGTCACGGCAAGTGCCTTCCAAGGCACAGTATCGCTCAATCTGGGAATCACCCCAAGAGAGAAAAAATACGATGTCACCAGCACGGACCCTGCGCGACGCGCGCGGTGTGGCGGGCAGGAGTAGATGAATTTATTATGGCTATGTACTATGGAAAAAACTGCGCTAACGCAATAAAGGGTTATATTTAAACTTAAACGGTCCTTAAAAACGAACGGTCTTAACAACCTTAGGAAAGAGTGAAGAAATAGGGTCACGATATTCCAATACGATTCCGATTAATTGTCCCATCACTAATTAACGCACATCATGTATATATATATTATTTCACAGCAAAATTTAATTTTCTCGTGAGAACTTAAGTTTTTAATTTATTAAATGCATTATTATATGTTGTATTTTAGCTATCACAGCGCTAATTTGTAAGTCTTCTTAATTTCTAAGGCAATTTTTGGCTCTATATGATACATCATCTGGTCACGATACATCCATTTTGTTTATCTAGCACCCTTGCTTGCCAGATATTTCCTGGAACAACCCATACTAAAAATAAATTTACTGACTGAAGATGTTTTTAAAAAAAAGTATTATGCATCTATTTTAATGTTCTTAGAAGATAAACAAAAGTATTTTAAAGACAATTTCATTTTTGAGGCCCCTATCCTATTACTCGTGAAGGATTCCGGATTCAACGCATCCGGTTCTGTCGTCAACTTTTTCAAAACGCTCGTAAACACGTTTTCTGACTTGCTAGAGAGCTGAAATTTTCACAGTAGGTTTGGCTTGTGGGGAGGATAAAGCTATTAAATTTTCAGATCGATCGAATGTACCGTAATTAAATTAATGCATTTTTAGTTTATCTCTATATGTAGCGGCAATCTTTTGTTGACATTTTACGCGTCATGCTGAGTTAAGTTCAACCATCCGTGACCAAAACTTTTTCCGTTTTACAACAAAGGGTATTTAAGGCAATCTCAGTCTGTAAATGTTTGTCGCGTTTAAGCATGATAAATACTTTTTAGTTATGTCTCATATATAAGGGGTTTATAGTCAAAAACTTTGTTTTTACGGGGTTGTTTAATTCAATCCCTTATATTAACTTCCTTTGTTTTTACGGGTTTGTCTAATTCAATCCCTTATATTAACTTCACCGTCGTCTCTTGGGTTCGCAGGCGGTCGGTCGGGCGGAAAAACAAAAGTAAAAAATGACACACTTCCCGTGATGCATAGTCGTGTTGTGTATATGATATGTGTAGTGTGTATAGAAAATCATTCCAGATAGAACAAGCGAAATCATAGAATGTCTTATATAGACAATCCATGTGTTGTAAAAAATATTTTTTCTGCTAAGTGGATCAGCGCACATATGGAAAGGAGTTAAGAATGTGTAAGTTTATATTTATAGAAAATGTCAAATTTTGCTCACAAATTTTCGTCTCTAGATGAACTTGGCTAACAGGACATTTAACAGGACTTCATGAATGAAATTAAGTTTTACAAATTTTTTGTTAACGCGTAAAAGTAGAAAATAAAATGAACAAAAAAACTTTTTTAAAAGAATGAGGCCCAGCTGCAGTGAGGAATGTAGAATCTCCCATGAAAAAGCAGAAAATAATTTTTTTAGTCACAAACTAGTAGTCACAAACTAAGTAGTCACACAGGGGGACTCAGAACTTTTGTGTTAGTTGATCAAATTTTATATCTCACATTAAATCCCACAATCAATCACAATAAATATCAATAAAACTTAGAGTTCTGAGTCCCCGTGACTACTTAGTTTGTGACTAAAAAATTATTTTCTGCTTTTTCATGGGAGATTCTACATTCCTCACTGCAGCTGGGCCTCATTTTTAAAAAAAGTTTTTTTGTTCATTTTATTTTTATTTCGTTACTAGATGACTAGATGTTTGATTCTTATTTTGTTTGTTTTTACGAAGTGTCTGCTGCTACGACAAAGTAACGGCAGACAACTCGACGGGGATGTTGCTAGTGCTAGGACATGTCGTAACACTGGCAACATCCCTTCGAGTTGTCTGCTGCTATAAATAGTCGTAAAAAATGTTATGTCATGTGCTTACAGTTATGACTAAAGGTGTATTTAATTATGCTAATACTAATACTTTAATACTAAACAATAGTTTTCATAATCAAATTTCATGATTACTAGGTAAGCCAATTAATGAATGTTAAAGGTTAAAAAAACTTGACTGGTGTCCATTTAATGACAAACAGTTATAATTTTTAAAAATCGAAATCTGACATGAGCTTGGCTAGACGAAGTGTTAGTCGGATGAGTTTGATGTTAAATCCGATAGTAGGATCGAATCAATTAAAAATTATTTTTTTAAAATTAAAAAACAATGAGTGTGCTGGTATTTGTAATTTTTGTTCTTCTTATTCTGAAAAGAGGATACGTTGATTAAATCTATTTAAATAAATTTAGATTTTAGAATTAATACACACCTAACACATAAATAAGCCCAGATCTATTAATATCTTATTATATCTATATATATAATTCTCTTCGTGGTCGGACCCTGCGAGGCAACAAGAAGCTGCATGTGCAACAGAGCGTGACGAATGACCCTTGCTCGGGTCAACTAAACACTGTTGGCAAGCGTGGTGGGATGAAATGAAAAAAAAAGGGGGGGGGTGGGAGTGGGTGGCAACAATGCACTTGCGTTCACTTGCATTGTTCCTTCACAGTAAATGTGAAATTCGTAGTGTACTGGTTATCACGTCCGCCTCATACGTCGATGGTCCTGGGTTCAAGCCCCAGCAAAAACATTGTTTTTTTTTAATTTTTAAAAATGTCTGTTTGTGCCCGTTCTTTTACCCCTTTATTGCCAACACTAGCTGATTTAGTTACGGGTGAAGACTTCCTGAAAGACACAGTTGTCAAAATGGGATGGGTTTGGGCAAACGACTGTGATTGAATGAAAAGAAGGAATTCTGGAGAGACCCGCGGCGTAGCATACGCCGCAGACTTGCTCATAATAGACAGTGCAAAGAACGGATTGGGGGGGGTGAGAGTACAGACACAAAAAGCAGCACAAAGTAAGTAAAAAATAGCGAGTAAGCATGGAGACAAGCACACTGAGGTTGTTGTTACCCGCCTCCCATTTAATACGACCATCCCTTAAACATAAACTGTGATTGGCCGACCCTAGCGAGGGTTAGTCCTGTTTAGGGTTGTTAATTGCGTGTTGTTTTTCTGTTGTTTTTTAAAACCGATTATCGCTTATGTAACTCTGATTTTAAACCGATTATCGTTTTATAGCTGACTTCATAGAAGTTAGGGGTGTACCGAATTTCTCCTGCAAACGTCTAGAAACCAACAATGAGTTGGCAGTCCCCCCCCCCAAACCGACGTTCATTCGCGTTGTTTTGATTTCTTCGTGCTGTTGTTTGTGTCCGTTATTTCTCCACTTTCTTTGCACTCTCCATGGGCAAGTCTGCGGCGTATGTACGCCGCGGGGCGTCTAGTATCATATATACGTATAAAATATTATGAAGAGTTTGTTAAAATATTATAATTTTATTATAGCGACTTAGTTTTTTCGAAGTGTTTACTGCTTAGAGTACTAAGACTAGTCGTAGCAAGTGTTACGACTAGTTGTAACCATAAAAAATAATTTTATTGCTACGACTAGTGCTAGTGCCGTCCATAAATAGTTATAATTTTTAAAATTTTCAATACGGTCCTCTATTGCTTTTTCTTCTTTTTTAAAATATTTTTTTAAGTAATTTATTTTTTTAAATTAAAAAATCAACGAGGGTGCTGGTAATTGTAATTTTTGTTCTTATTCTGAAAAGCGGATACATTGATTAAATCTATTTAAGTAAATTTAGATTTTAGAATTAATACACAATTAACGCATAAAAAAGCCCAGATCTATTAATATCGTTTTATATATGATATATGCGTATAAAATATTATGAAGAGTTTTTTAAAGTATTATAGTTTTATAGCAACTTAGTTTTTTTCGAAGTGTTTACTGCTATGAGTACTAAGACTAGTTGTAGCAAGTATTATGACTATTCGTAATCATACGAAATAATTTTATTGCTATGACTAGTGCTAGTGCCGTCCAAATAAAAATAATAAATAAATAAATAATAATAAATAGTTATAATTTTAAAAATTTTAATGACAATACGGTCGTCTATTTTTACTTCTTCTTTTTTTAATTATTTTTTTTATATAAAGTATTTCTTTTAACCATAATTCGGGTGTAGGCAAACCTGGTGATTGTAAGTTTTGTACTGCTTATAAGTTATTCTGTAAAATGGATACATTGATAAAATATATTTAAATAAATTTAGATTTTAGAATTAAATCACACATAAAAAACCCAGATCTATTAATATTGTATTATATATGCATATAAAATATAAAGAAGAGTTTTGTTTAAGATATCATAGCGACTTAGTTTTTGCGAAGTGTCTACTGAATACTGCAAAGACTAGTCGCAGCACTAGCCAGGAAACTTCTGCTACGACCCTTCGTAGCAGAAGTTTCCTGGCTAGAGTTACAACATGTCGTAACGCTAGCAACATCCTTGTTTTTAAGTGAGAAAATTTCATTTGGCATCTTACTGTGAAAACCCGGCAAGTAGTTTGCTGGATAAACAAAATGGATGTATCTTACTCCGATTATGTAGCTTCAAGGGCCGAAAAATAAGCCTTAGAAATTAATAAGACTTACAAATTAGCCCATGTAATAGCTAAAATACAACATATAATAATGCATTTAATAGATTAAAAGTTAAAAGCGTAAGTTCTCACTAGAAAATTAAATTTCGCTGTGAAATAATATAATTAATGGTAATCCCTTATTTCAGCGCATTTTATATTTCAAGTCATCAAAAAAAACATTTCTTCAAACTTACTTCATTAAATATTATTATGAAATCTATTTTAAAATTAAAACATTATTTTTTTGTTGAAATAAAATCACTATTTTATTGTACTATTTGTACGAGATAAAAATTAGTATAATACAGTATATTTCACTGTCACTATCTTCTGTGACTAACGGCGCCATTGTACATGGAAGTCTGCTTTTAAAAACCTTTTTCTACGTTAAAAACCCCTTTAAACTCAACAAAAAACACGAAAAACTAATTGTAAAGCATTAATCATTAAATACTTTTTTTAATTTCTGATGTAAGTCTGTAAGTAAGTGTTTAAATTAGTAAAAGTAGTTAGTTAATTTATATATATATTTATATATGTGTATAAACTGCAGGATTATTAATTATTAAAATTAAATGGTTTAAAAAGAATGTCATTTAAGTGTAAATTAATCATCTCTCATCACATTTATTAAAATATTTTTACCGTTCGATGAGGTACTTCACAAACAGCTATAATAAATAGTAGAGAAAATACTGCAAGACATCTCAGGAATTGGTCCGCCATCTTTTCCGAATCATATGACTTGATCATGTGACATTGGTGACTAACTACTAACTAAAATATAAGCAACACCACAAAAAATACCAATAAAATATACTTTAAAAAAAAATGTCGAAGTCTCGTATTATTAATATTTTACACATAATTTAGTGGGATAATAATATTTCATATTCATTATAAAGATGCCTGAGGCTGGGAAACATATATAGTCGAATTTGCATTTTCTAAAAAAGTTATTAAAACATAATAGTTATT